>JAKUCD010000101.1:0-39195 GCA_030563525.1 Nadsonia commutata
AGCACGGTCCGCTTTCACCGGGCAAATCGGGGTTCGATTCCCCGTATCGGAGTTTAACAAATTATGAGCGATTAGGGAGTAGAAAGGTCTTTTTTGATTCTGAAAACGATGAAGGATGAAACTATTCATGATGAGCTATATTCTTTTTTATTGATACCAGTATAGGGTGGTACTACTCAAAAAGTTAATCTATTAAATCTGAATTTTTCTCTAATTATTTATTATTATCAATACTAACTAACACTGATAGTGAGTATGGGTTATAGGCCAAGATAAAATTTACATACAGTGAATTTAATTGATCATAGAATAATAGACTGTATATCTTCTCTCAGATGGTATCAATGCTGAACACTGCCCTCTCTTCGTTAAACCACCTCAGACAGATTACATAATCACACAGTCGATCCCAATTAGAGCTTTTGAATATTTCGATCATTCGATTAAGGGTTAATTTATGGAATTTTTTAACTGTCAACAGAGATACCCGTGAGCTTGAGTATCTTTTTTTTGCCGTCTTCGTCTTTTATTGTACAAGACATATTATACCATTATACGTTGTTGCCTTTGACCGCCTTAAGTTATACTATCAGGAGGTGCCGTTACTGTATGCAACATTGCAATTTCATGATCTCAACTCATTGAGATAGTTGATTTAAAATATATTTATTCTTCCTTCGAGGGAGTCATTTCAAGTTTGTGATTTCTTGCGTTAAATATGGCGGCTAGAACTCGTAGGAAAGTTGATGTGAGTCAGATTGAAGAGTCGTTAAAGGATAAGATTGAAGATGGTATTAAGGTTATTGATGAGACTTTAAGTGCGGACAATAAAGAACGCCCGGATGACAACGAAGCTAATAAAGAAGATATTAAATCAGAGACTAGTAAAAATCTTGATGAATATTATTGCCCGGTTAAAGAAAAGTTATTAACAGAGGAAAGCGAACCATCACCCGCCACAGAAACCCCAGATAATGACAATGAAACGCCAATTGTACCTTATGAATATTGGGAAGAAGGTGGGATTCCTATTTTTAAACCAACAATGGAACAATTTAAAAGTTTCCCTGATTTCATATCTAAAGTTGAACCATATGGAACAAAAGCCGGTATTATTAAAATTATACCACCGAAAGAATGGGTTGATTCATTACCTGATGATATATCAGATAGTGTTAAACAATTAAGAGTTAAGAATCCTATTGAACAGCATATTAGTGGTAGAGGTGGACTTTTCAGACAACAAAATATTGAAAAACAAAAATCATATACGTTAAAGGAATGGAGAAATTTGTGTGAAAGATCAAATAATTTACCACCAGAGAAAAGAGGTCATGTGAGAGAGGACAAAGAAGCATCATTAAGGAAAAAACAAGAAAGAATGCAACAAAAGATTCTAAAAAAACAATTAAACTCAAAGGACGATCTTATCAATGACTCTGATTTAAAGGCAGCATTGGATGAGTTCAATTATAAATTTGATGATAGTTCTTTCACAAGGGAAAGATGCGAATTTTTAGAAAGACTTTATTGGAAAACATTAACCTACGCTGAACCATTATACGGAGCTGATATGTTGGGTAGTTTATTCAATTCATCCCATACTACAACTTGGAATGTAGCAGAATTAGATGATATTTTAAACAAATTACCAACAAAAATTCCGGGGGTTAACGAAGCTTATCTTTATTATGGTATGTGGAAGGCAACATTCGCATGGCATTTAGAAGATATGGATTTATATTCAATTAATTATATTCATTTTGGGGCCCCGAAGCAATGGTATTCAATCCCACCGGCATATATGGGAAAATTTCAAACTTTAATGCAAGATAATTTTCCTATTGATTACAAAAATTGTCATGAATTTCTTAGACACAAGACTTTCCATTGTTCGCCATCATTCCTTAAAGCTCATGATATACCAGTTAATAAATTAGTTCATAAACAAGGTGAATTTGTGGTCACATTCCCCTATGCATATCATTCAGGTTTTAATTATGGTTATAATGTCGCTGAGAGTGTGAATTTTACGACTCAATCATGGATTGAAAAGGGGATTGGCCGTGGTGCAATGAAATGCGAATGTATTGATGATGCGGTTGGATTAAATATTGATCAATTAGAACGTATCTTAAGGGGTGAACCGGAACCGGTGTATACCGATGATGACCATAATGATAGTAAAAATAATGATAGTGATGATGATGATAACGAAATTGATGATGAAATAATAAAAAAAATACTTACACCACCTTATGAAACTCCACAAAGAGTCAAAAAACGGAAAGCAGGAACGTCCACAGTGAGGGATACAGTTAAAAAATTGAAAAAGACCACGATAAAAGAAGATGATACAAAGGCTTCATCACTTTCATGTAGTCTTTGTCCCAATTCTATTGATATTCAATTCGTTAAATCAAGTAAGAATGAATATGTTCATAAACTTTGTGCTGAATATACACCCGAAACCTATTTCACTGAAAATATGACACCAAAAAAATCATCCACTGACGATAATCGAAGTGAAGATATTGATCATAATATATCAGTTGAGGGGATAAATAATATCCCCCGGGCTAGATGGTCACTTAAATGTTACTATTGCCATTCAAAGGCAGGGTCATGCATTCAATGTTCTCATCCTAAATGTACTAGATCTTTTCATGCTACGTGCGCTGATATGGCTGGAGTCCTGGTAGAATTATCATCCAAGGGGAAGTATAATTCAGTAGTTAATTTACCATCACCAAAAAAAGGTGGCGGCGGGGAGGAAGCTTATATATCATATTTGTGTCGTTTCCATCGACCAATGCGAGCAAAAGATGATAATGACGACGCCTTGGAATCAAATATAAATTGGGCATATTCATTATTACCAGGAGAGATCACACAAATTCAATATCATGATCATAACGATATATATGCTGGAGTTGTCAAGGAGAATAATTTAAGTGAGAATATGGTTTTATTAGAAATGTTACCTAATCGATCGGATATAATTGAAGTTGAATGGAAATATGTTTTACCTCCACCGGATGTTAATAAAGTATTTAAGCGATGCTTTGTATCGCTGATATCCGAGGAATCGTCAACTACGAAAAAGAACAAAAAGAAACAAATCAAGGAACCACAATTGAAAAAACGGAAACAAATGAATGGAAACGAGATTGAAAAAGGTGTATCTCTCGTTCCCGTTAAGAGAAAGTTTAATTTATCACGAGAAACGGCATTTAACACTTATCCGCCAGGACGCATTTCTTCATCATTTAATAATGAGGTTATAAACGGCACGGAATTCTCAATTTTAATTGAAGAACCTACGGATTCAGTATATATTTCAACCACATCATATCCCTATCATGAATTCTATTATTATCTCCCCGATTCATCAACGGAGACAATTGGAAGATTTGCTACACAATTGAATGCTACTGTACCTAATGATCCTGATTTCTTAATTGAACGAAATCGGCGAAAAATTAAGAATTTAAAGAAAAAGGATAAAATTATGAAGGGAAAACCTGAGATTTGGGAAGTTAAAAATTCGATTCCACCAATTCATAGTTCATCGCCATCACTATTACCAATGCCTCTAGTGTCAATGCCAATGATTTATGATCATAATTTGTATACACCAAATGGACACAGATACGGAAATGGATTTGTTTTTAAGTAATTTTTTGATCATGTATAATTTGATATTACTTAAATATTTATATAACTTATAAATTTTCAATAACCTTTTCAGCTACTGAAACATCAAGACCAGTACTATCAGGTTCAATCCAAGCATTTCGGACTTTACCATTTTCAACAACGGCAGCATATCTTTTTGATCTCTTATTACCAAAGAACTTGGAAGCGTCAAAGAGAACATCCCATTCAGCGGCGAATTCACCAGCGTGATCAGCAATAAATCTAACGGGAACTTCGGAAGTCTTACCCTTAGTGAGATCAGCACCCCATGATTTGGTAACAAATGAATCATTAACAGCGACAACGAAAACTCCCTTAATGCCCTTGGCGGCAAGTTCAGAGCTCTTGTTAATGTAACCGGGGACATGGGAAGCGGAACAAGCAGGTGAGAAAGCACCGGGGACACCAATAACAATGTATTTACCCTATAATGTTAGAACAAAAAGAAGCTGAGGAATATCAATTGTTACTTACATTCTTGAGTTCTTCGGCTAAGTTTACGGTATTACCGGGACTATTTTCGAATAAAGTAACATTGGGAACACTATCACCGGCCTTAACGAAGGTGGCAGCGGAAGTTCGGAAACCTCTAATGGAGGATTGCTTCAGTAATGAGGAGCGGGCGAAAGTTCTAAGCATTTTAAAATAATTGAGTTTTTTGATATATTTATCGTTAATTGCTAAAGTAAAAGAGTCAATATGGGACTATGTAAGTAAATTAGCGGGGATGCTGAGTCAGTGTGAGGGGTATTATTGGTAATCATTAAATATATATTTTGAGCGAAGCGAAATATTAAGCAATTACTTGAAGAAAACAATCAAAGAAAACAATTAATTGAGGAGATTCATGAATCTCTCTTGAGCACTTCAATACCAGCCTTAACCGCTTCCAATTCATGACCAATTGCTACTACTAACAGCCCCCACCCCTTTTTAATACATAAATCATATCTTTGTTGTAAAGAATCATTCAGGGACCAAAGAATACGATTTAAAACCATTGAGGCATCGTCTTTGCTCTGAGTACTTTTATTTAATACTCGTTTAATTTCATCTTCCGTTTCTCGTACTATATCAATGACTGATTCCCATACTACAATACCATCTTGTAATGCTTCACGTTCATCGGCGACAGCTATACATTGACTCTTTAATTCGGACAGATTGAAGAGAAGTGTATCCCTAGCGGTTCTAATATCCAATGGCGTAGTTGTAGCAGCTGAGTCAAGAGGTAACGCCTTAATAGCTAAATTTGCCTCCGTCTCTAGGACGTTATCAATAATAGAAGTACATCGACTTAATCTACTTTGTACAACACTATTCCCCCGTTCTATCTGAGTAGTTATATTTTTCCGTTCACTCTTTAACACTGCTAATCTTTCCGAGAGAATTTTAATTTCATTCTCAACCTCATTGATTTGAGAATCGGTATTAATTTGCATATTCGCGAGTTTTAATAATAGAGTCTCCTTTTCAGCATTTGATTTAATTTGACTAATTTCCTTGAAAAGGTCCTTTTTCTTCCTTCCACAGTCCTTTAATTGTGTTAATATACCATTCTGAGATGTAGATACAGTATTTAGTATTTCATCCTTAATTTCAGCTAATTCAAGTAGTTTTGTCATTGTCAAACTTAATTCTGATCGAATTTGAATAATATTCATCGTCTTCTGTCGCGTTCGAGGACGATAACTGGGTGATAATAAATACTGTGATTGTACATCTAATAGTTTTTGTAAGCGATTAACATTTTTAGTCACTTGACTATTGAAAAAGGTTAATTGTTCTTGACTATAAGGAGATGATTTTACGGCTAATACCGGGATGGAAATGTATCCAGATGATGGAGGTAAACCGTTTATTCTAGGATTGGAGTCAGGAAATGGAACTGTATTTTCATCATTGTGAGAGCCATTCTCACTGATATCCTGTAAATCCTTGACCGAAACTGGATAATCCCAATTCCAGGGCTTTTCAGGGATATCAAGGGTAGTAGTATGAGAGTTAACGGGGTCAGGGCCATTGGTATCATATTGACTATCAAGAACCAGATCATCTTTGTCTTCTTCTTCTTTGTCTTCTTCTTCTTCGTCTTCTTTGTCTTCGTCTTCTTTGTCTTCGTCTTCTTTGTCTTCTTCTTTATCCTCTTTATCTTCTCTATCTTCGCCTCCACTTTGATCATGAATCCTCAAATCCTCCAATCCACTAAATGGCGAAACCGGTTTCCAAACGGCATTCGACACATCAATACCATTACTAGGTGGTGATTTTGACATCGTACCCATAAGATTATTCGTACTTGAATCAATATCAGATGTTTTATTATCAATTGTATCAGAAATACTTAGTGATGATTGTTGCAATTTTGATCGATCACGATTACCGAATGATGATTTTGCTCGAGATTTTGACATTGATCCCCAATCTATCATGTTTGAATTATTTTACCTTTAAGTTTTGATTATCTTCTTTTCTTTTCTCTTATTTATGGTTGTTGATTTCAACTGATAGAGTATAGAAAAACAGGATATCACGGGTTGGGGTTAAAGATAAGCCATTTAATTGTTTTCTTCCAACCAGGATTTTCATTCCTTATCGCAATCAAGAGTGGTTATTGATAATAGAAGAGCCAAATCACCGTTTCTATCATTCAAATCCATCGAGATATTGAATATATATATCTTATACACGTTTGAGCTTCATTGGCTATGTTTTCTGAGTGTAAGTAATGCGTGGGATGCGATAACAAAGATATTAATACTAACTAAATTGATAATTTAGACGCTTCAAGGTTTTTGGCACAAAGTCATTCTAGATTATCATCTCTTCAGGGATCTAGTCACCAACATGCCAATGCACCCTTATTCTATTCTACCATTGAAGATCAAGCCGATGATACGAATCGACTTGGTCCTATATACAGTGTTTATTCACGATACGCTAATTTTATTCAAGAATCAGAGGATGAGGATGAAGATGAGGATGAGACTAATCATCGTAATCGATATAATATCGGGATTAATAGTAGTTGGAAGCATGATGGTAAGAGTACGGATTTAAGTATGGATCAACGAAGGTTGGATAATTTAGAGAGTGTGGAATTAGATAATCCTAGGAAAAATTTAGGATTATCAAAGATTTTGAATGAAGAAGATGAGGATAATGGCGATAGCGATAGCGATGTTGATGAGACGGCGGTCCCTCCGGCTGATATTGCCTTAGAAATAGCAACCACACCACGACCCAAAAGTAATGCTCATAACCACAACGTCAACAACAACGTCGAATCTCATTCAACTGACTTCTCTCGACAAGTATTTAATAAAGTTGAAGAAATTTCAATTATCCCCCATTTATCCCACCCTAGACTTAATCCAGTATGGTACGATGCAATTTGGAGTACAATATTTATATTTTCATTATCAATGATGTTTGCCACATCAGCTATAATATGGCTTACCACAACTGAACCAACCGGGAAGATTCCCGATACCATCTATTTAAGTATTATATCCAATACGGGTCTCTTTTTTAAATATGCAATCTTGGCCTTTATGGTATCAATTCTATGGTCGGCGGCATTAATCAAACAATCAAGACCCCTGTTTTACTTTAGTGTGATTTCAGTACCCCTTGCATTGATTTATATTACCTTTTACGTCTATGCCATGTCATATCGTAGTTCATACGGCGGATTCACGTTTCAGGATAAAGTTATGCGATTGAGTACTATTATACCATTAGCATTAGCCGGATTATGGTGTTGGGGGCTTTATAAATTACAAACTCGAATTCAATCTACGCTAAACTTAATTTCAAAGACTATTGTTATTCTAAATGAATACCGATTACCGTTAACTATACTAAGTATGGGGACATTTTTGTGTTATACGGTATTTTCTATTATTTGGCTATGGATGTTTTGCCATTTGTTCTTACAAAGACAATCAAATACATGGTCATTATCCGCCAAGGTATGGCTCTTAAGTATATTTTACGTCTTAATGTATATATGGTGTTATTTCATTATTTCAGGTATAAGACGTGCCACTACAGCGGCGGCCGTTGGTCAATATTGGTTTCATCGGAATACATTTCCAACGGTTTCAAATGATAAAGTCATTTTAGCGGCCTTACAATATGGGTTAACCACACAATTTGGATCAATATGTCTCTCATCACTAGTGACATTATTATTAAGATTACCGCTGCTAGTTTTACCTACAAGGTTAATACCAATGATGCATTTAATTAATATTCCAATTCGATTAACGTTAAATTTAACACCATTTGCGTTATTAAGAGCTCGTTTCAAGACCTTGGCTGAACCATTGTCATTAACTAGATCAGTTATTATAGGGATATCATTAACATCATCATTCCCCGGTCATCAATCTTCAGAATATTGGATGGCTAAATTATTTATATCATCAACGAGGATCGTTATTTGTGTAATGTTTGGCTTCTTCGCTTGGGTTCATGCTACTAGTGATGATGATAAAGGCAGTTTATATGGCTATATTGTAGGCTTGTTAGTAGGATGGTGGTCATGGGTAGTTGTAGGGGTTAGTGAAGGAGTGGTTAGTGGTGTTTTAGATGGTATGGTAGTATGTGAAAGTATTCGTGGTGGTATCGTGCCAAAGTATTATGGTGATGGTGACGACGAGGGGAATGATAATGAAGATTACGATTGGTGAATGAATGACGAACGAACAAGCGAAGCGAGTGAGTGAGTAACTTATAAACATCATGATTGATGAGTAACTTAAAACATCCTCAACCCTGCTCTATTTTTTACTTATCGTCTTGAGATTTACTACAAATACCTATCAAAACCGATGACGTCATAAGCCTTATTCAAACCCCATTCATGGTTCTTTCGCCTCGTACTTTCCTGGATTAATAGGCAAAAGTAACTGATATTAATTAAACTGAGCCCATTTATCTGTATATATATCCTCTGATAATAATAATTATTCAACAATCTTATGAACTGACAGACCAGGATGTTCAGCATTGGATGGCACGGCTCAATACTAGCCCACCCCTTCTGCGGCGTAAATCCCAACACGCGGCCCCCCTGGCTTGATTATGACGCTGCGATTAAACTGTAAACGGCTTATTGAATTTCAACACTGCCAAGAAGGGTCTTTGGTATTTAAACGATAGAAACTATTATCAAAAAAGGAGACACCCATAATTTGACTCATTAACTACTTGAGAACTAAGTTTTATCTACTCAAAAGCCACTTTTTCATTGCATTTTCGTCCCTTATCAGGTTTTTGTCCACAGAATAAGACCAGCAGCCTCTTCGGTCAAATAAACCTCCGATCCTGACCATTTGAAGCCGTTAGAGTGTTGAAGGAAAAATTTAAGCAATTCAGGTTTACCAAATAACATATCAGGTCTTTGGGTTTATAAGAAGTTGAAGTTTACTTGTTTCTTTATTGTGGACAACATACTGCATTCCGGATCAATAATACCTCTCAGCTTCAAGGACACGACAACCACATATATTAACAAACGTTTTTTTCAAATAAGAAACAACCTTGTTGAGCTGCTTTTCTGAAGGAAGGAAAAAAAATAACCTTCATATTTCATCTTTAGAATTCTTTCTTGCATCAATGTCAACCATTGCCACAACGTTAGAATCACCTGATTCTTTCAATTTTGCTTCAACTAATCATCATTCTCATACAACTCGAATGGTTTTGAAAAGCAAATCTCCCAAGGATCAAGTTCGAATGACTGATCCTTCCCATATCCCTAAAATAACAAAATCTAATAGCAAGAAATCTACGAAGTATTATCTGTCAAAATCTAATGAAAACCAACTTCAACCTCCACATAGTTCTCACTATATCTTACCTACGGTATCTAAATATTCAAAGGTATCATATAACACGACAACGACTGAAGATTTCTCATCAAAAAAAGAAAGATTCATATATGATTCAAATCCAGAACTTGATTTCTTAAATTCAAATGCCGATAGTACATCTTTGCATATTTCTTCATCATCGACATCATTCGTTTCTGAATATACGTCATTGCCTGAAGAATCGACAGGTTTAGAGGGTGATGGACCATTATCAGAGATAACAATTCAATACACTCCATTACCATCACCTCCTTTAAATAAAATGGAACCCATAATAATCGCAACCACAGAGGCAATAACAATAGAAAAAGAGACAGAGACGACGACAGCAACAGCAACAGCAACAGCAACAGCAACAGCAACAACAACAGCCACAAACTCTTTACCACCATCAACTCAAAGTTGTCCTAACCTTAACGTTCTCACTCAAGATGAAGAAACAACAGCCTTTCACAATGAACCCCCCATAACAACACCATTCCAGCAACTTATCACCGACAGTGATGCTATTGATAGTGCACCCGATTTATCAATATCAGTCAAACCACTTAATGAAAGTAATCGTCGTCAAAGTCATCCGGTAAGACATTGTGATATTGAAGTTAACCTTGAAACGCAAAACAAAATTAGACAATCGGCGTTAACTACTAGAGATGGACGATTACAGAAAAAGTGGCAAGAAAATGATAAAGTTCTTGTTGGAACAAAAGTATCTGAGGGTCATCAGAATTATGTCACTGCCTATAATATGTTGACGGGTATAAGAGTATCAGTATCGAGATGTAATGCTAAGATTGATCGAGCGTTAAAGGAAGATGATTTTCATGCCAAGAGTAAATTAGCGTTTGATATTTCCGGTAATGAATTAACACCGTCAGCGAAATATGATTTTAAATTTAAGGATTATTCACCATTAGTATTTCGACATTTAAGACAATTATTTCGATTAGATCCCGCTGATTATTTGATGTCATTAACATCAAAGTATATTGTATCAGAATTAGGGTCGCCTGGTAAATCAGGATCATTTTTTTATTTTTCAAGAGATTACCGTTTTATTATAAAGACAATCCATCATGCTGAACATAAATTATTAAGAAGGATATTAAAGGATTATTATAATCATGTTCAACAAAATCCTAATACGTTAATTAGTCAATTTTATGGTTTACATCGAGTTAAACTACCATTCGGTAGAAAGATTCATTTCGTGGTAATGAATAATTTATTCCCGCCAAATAGAGATATTCACAGAACGTTTGATCTTAAGGGGTCGTTCATTGGTCGTGAAACTATGGTCGCCCGTAATAATCCTACCAATGGGAGGGCAGTACTTAAAGATATTAATTGGCTTAAATTAGATGAAAAAATTAATTTAGGTCCACATAAGAGGAGTCAATTATTAAGACAACTTCAAAGAGATGTTAAATTATTACAACAATTAAATCTTATGGATTATAGTCTTCTTATTGGTACATCAGATTTAAATCGATCAAATCATAATTCACTTCGGGGGTTGAGTTATTTTGGTCCCGATGAAACAATTATGGGTCTCTCTACACCCGGTGGAGCATTAGGTTTAAGAAGAGCCATACATGAAGCTAGTCCCACAGCATTACAAATGTTTGATTTGCCAAATGGTGGTGAAATAACTGGGAATTTTAGATCATCATTTATTTTCTATGAAGATGATGGTGGATTTCAAGCAACTGATGAAAATGATAATGAATTACCCATCATTTATTATCTAGGTATCATTGATTGTCTTACAGGGTATAGTTGGATTAAACGATTAGAAACCTTTTTCAAGGGAATGAATAAGAAAACAATTGGTGGGGGAGTAAGATTACCAAAGTCGTTAGTTGATGAACGTACAATTAGTGCTGTGCCGGCGAGGGAGTATGGGGAGAGATTTCTTAAATTTATGCGATCTATAACGGAGAAGTAACCCGTCAGGAGCGAAGCGACAGGTAATAGTGAGGAGTTAGTGGCAGAATGAGTGAGTGAGTACATATGAGCGAGTAAGGAGTAAGGATTAAGGAGTACTCACTCAATCCACACCCCTCCAATTATTTATGAACATATTTATTTTTCATTATTCTGTATTCTCTATATTACTAGTTATTAATTTCATTATAATTTACAATTATTATTATTTTACACAATAACCTGTATCTCCGGTTATTTTTATATTACTGTTATTAAAAAAAGAATAACTCACTCCACATTCGTGGTGTGAATTACCACTCAAAATAAACTCATTCTTCCTTCATGATACTCGTGGCGTAACGGAATCGCAATAGGCTAAATCGTAGGGGTTTATTAATCATTCAATCTCTTAAAAGAACTCAATCCATTAAGACTTAACATTGGAGGGAACCCCATCGCTTTAACCTTTTTATCATCAATTTTAGGATGTCCATGTCCAGCGACGGTTGTTGATATTTGTTGTTTAGCGTTACATTGCGGTGGACTGAAATGATGTATTTGACGAGGATGACGATCATTTATTTCAGGCTGTGATGATTCTAATTTTGTTATTGTCTTGGATGAAGGACTGGTGGGGACTGGTTTATTATTTAGTAATGGTGATATTTTCGGTGATGATATTTCTGATTCAGTAGAATTTTCGATGTGAGATTTATCAGATGTAAGTTCTTTGGGAGAATCATTCTTATCATTAATTATTTCATCAATTTCCAAATTATTATCGATTTCGGTATCCTTATTATTAACATCATTTTCTTCCAAAGTGTCTTCAATTTCCATTTTATTTTCTTCCCCCCTCTCTTTTTCTTCATTATCCTTCCTCTCCTTTTCCTTTTCTTCAATTTCTTTCTTTTCCTTTTCCTTCTCCTTCTCCTTTAATGTCATATACTGTGGTGGCTTGGGTGATTGCATACCAATTGAATTTGAGGGGATTAAATGTGGGGGTACAATTGCTTGAAACACTTGTCGGGGTGGTTGTGGTGTGGCAGGAGTAACCACCGGAGAAGTCGCAGTTGGATTAATATTTTTTGTTAATGATATTGGCGTCGTCGCTGTTGCCGTTGTCGGTTTATAAATTTTCCTCAATGGCATTGTCGACTTTATATGCCCCGACAACGACGATGATGGTGATCTTGATCGTTTACGACTTATATCCATTGGTGTCGTTATTGAGAATGTGAATTGATTAGGTGGTGGCTTTGTTGATGGTTGTCTAATGTATCCATTATTGTGATCGGTAATGGTGGAGATTTCATTAATTATGTTGTTGTGAGAATTATTAGATGAAAACATTAATGATATATCCGATTTAATATCATCAGAAAATGAATTAGTAAATGAATTAGTAAATGAATTAGTTTGTGGTGACTTTGGTGGCTTATCTTCTTCCATTGCAAAAAAATTAGAATTATGTGATTCTAATTGATTATCAATATTTCCATCCAAAATAATATCATCCATTGTACCCTCAGCAGCTGCTTGAATTGCTGCTGATATAGCACCAGCTAATTCATTTATCTGTGATTCAGTTGGATCATCATTTAAATCAGTATTCAAATCCGGATTAATATTCTCGGGAATAACAATTTCCTTTTCAACAGAATCAAATGTCATCAGCGGAGAATGAGCTTGTGAATGACTCGTTGACGGCATTTGATGATTTAAGTTCTCTGATTCAAATCCATCAGAATCAATATCTTCAATTTGGGGGATAAGACCACCCACAATATCAGTTAATTTCATAATCAAATTCGGATCCTTAACGAGGATATTAAGTGCTTGATTAAAATTATCTAAATCTTGACCCTTACCCAATGATTCTAAAACATGCTTCATATCTTCACCATTCGCAGTATGCCCCGGATTCATATTAACTGAAGATAAATGATGATAATGATTAATATGATTATTATCATCATTAATATTATAATCATCAATCCTCGATCTATCAATTTTCATTTCCTTTTCCAATCTCTTTGCCTTTCTACGATGGAACTCTTCTTCCATCCATTTACTCTTTTCTGTAGATGTGGTATTTGTACCAAATAATTGATTTGCCCTCTTATGAACTCTACACCTAAGATCATTATCCTTATTCCTATCAGTATTATTCCCCCTCCAACGCTTTTTACGCTCACGATTCTCTAATCTAATCTTTTCCCTCTCTTCGGGGGTTAATGTTGCTGTACGAGCTGATCGTCGGGGGGATCTGCCATCTAATAAGGCATCGTTTGATGATGCAAGTGCTGAAAGTGCGGATTGTAATGCTTTCATTGCTTCAGGTAAATTTTGGGCATTTGATTCATCTTGATGATTGTTGGATGACGTGGAATCACTTTGTTGTCCAATTACTTGTTTGGCGATAAAGAAGGCGGCTTTGACACTTGGATCATCGAAATTAAGTCCTGATGATGATAAGAGTTCTTCTGATAATAAGTCCGCGGAAGAAGGGGCCGTAGATGTAGAACTTGGTACAACTGGTGGAACCGGTGTAATAGATGGTATCGACACAACTACGGGTGCCTTCGTAGGCTCAACCTTTTTCGTCACCGTGGCCGTCACAACATCACTCTTCTTACTAGGATCAACATTAATTATCTGTAAACCCCTCTTCTCCTTATCCTTCTTTTCATCAGGTGTATAATATTTATAATTACTATTAAATATTTGACGTGTTGGTGTATGATGACCCTGTACGCGAAGGGTCATTGGATCAATTTTTTTAGTACGATCATGAATCGCTAGGGCGGCCATTTCACTACGATTGGTTGCTAATGTGGCGGCGATTGATAATGATGCAGGTGGGGCTGTGGTCGGTGTGACTGGAGTGGGTGTTGGTAAAGGCGGTACAGAGGCGGGTGTTGGTACAGATGGAGCTGGAGCTGGAGCTGAAGGCAGCGCGGGCGATACTGGCACTGATACTATCGGAGGAGGCGTTAATGTTGGAACTGGTGCTGTCGTTGTAACCGTAGTAGTTGGATTTACCACAGTCAAAGTCTCCGTGGTACTACTCACCACAACTTTCTTTGGCTCCTTAAATCCACTCCCACTAGCATTGATTGCTTCAATGGCGGGGATCAATAAATCTTCTAGTATTTTTGGATCGAAAACAATATTCTCACCCGATTCTGTTTGTAATTGAAAATTTAACCCGGTGGCTATATTACTTTCATCTTCTTCTTCCTCTATCGCACAATTAACTTCAGGACGATCACGAATAATTGACGGTCTTCGAGTAGTTGTGGATAACGTTATTGAAGGACGACGAGTATTACGTGAAGAGAAAGTTACTGATGGACGACGTGCCTGTGTATTGTTGTTGTTAGGTGAATGATTATCAGAGTAATTTGAGAAGATACTAAGTAAATCAATATTACTAAGATCATTAAGATTAAGATGAAGATTTTTAGCTTCATCAAGGATATTGTTTAGGGCAGTGTCTAATACGTTAGATGTTGTGGTTGTTGTGGTAGTTGCGACTTCAGACGTCCCCCCCTCTTCAGTAATATGAGAATCTTGCATTATAATATTAAGTTGATCTAAAATCTGTGATGAAACTTCTTTAATAAGATCAGTTTGAATATTACCATTATTAACTGGCGATTCCTTTCTTTCATCATGAGTAAGTTGTCTCTCCAATTGTTTAAGAATTTCATCAGTTGATATATGAAATGGATCTGAGGGTTCAGGGGGGTGATTATCTTCTTGACTTTCAATATGCTTAGACTGTTCATGAACCTCAGTATGTTCAACATTCTCAGACTGTTCAAAATCAATACTAATCTGTTGTAATGTCTTTGATAAAAGTTGTGTAAAATCAACGCCATTAAACGGGGTCATCTCCTCACCGTTTTCATCATCATCACGTAAAGATCTTAACAAAGAATCAGTATCTAAATTATTCTCCTCATTATTAGCGGGAAACATTAATGACGCATTTGTTATTAATTGATTCAAATTAAACGCTAATGCATCTTCATCACTTGTCGGTTTATCCAACTCAGAATCCTGAGGTATAAGATCGATGCCATCAAAGTGATCATTCGTCGGTGATGCCGATAAAGACTCGGTTTGTCGTCGCGAACTATATGAGTCCATAGCATACGACAAGCAATAAGTTGTGTTTAGTGCTTATCGTGGGCCTTATCGTGCGTGTGGTGACTGCTTTCGAGGAGGTTTGAGAATTTGTCTGTGGTTTGAGGTATGGGTATATTTGGGAACGGTACTTGTATTATCGAGAATAACCATCGAGCGAAGCGAGATGTTAATATATATATATATATATATAAATATATATTAGTTAAAAATTCTATTGAAGATTAGTATATATACATTAGTTTGCTCGTCGTTGTTTTGATATTCAACAGTCAATACAATATTTACCATATCTATAAGTAAATACCAAGTCAAATCAGTGTAGAATATATGAGTAGAACTAATAGATAAATGAAATGTCGTACTTCCATTATCCCAGAAGTTCATACAAAAAATTATAAACTGATGTTTTCTAGGAAAGTTTTCTTCCATTCTTGATCAATATTCAATATCAACTCAATCGACACTAAAAAGCCTAATCAAATCAAAGGAAATTTTGGTATTGATTAAACCAAATATCATATAAATACGATTTATATTTGAAAATATCATTTATATACGATTTATATTGGAAAATACAACTGTTTGAGAGAATCTATTTTTAAAATCGCATCTCATCGCTTATATAATCACGTCATCTCATGATCATTCTCCATCTTATATAACACCACCCGTATTGATCAAAATGACCCATCACGCTGATTATACAAATTTCACAACCATTGATAAGAATGATACTTATGAACAAGTAATTCTTTCAACGACTGCCCTTATTGATGGCCAGAAAAATTGGGTTGCAAATACTGCGAATGTCTCATCACTTTTACACCATGCTTACCAATCATTAGGTGGATCATATAAGAATGTTAATTGGACAGGGTTTTATGTTAGAAATCCTAAAGTCGCTTCGGGCGAATTAATCTTGGGACCATTTATGGGTAAAGTTGCATGTCAGACTATTGATTTTTCAAGAGGTGTTTGTGGTGCAGCGGCAAGAACTGGTGAAACACAATTGGTGAAGAATGTTGAAGAGTTCCCAGGCCATATTGCTTGTGATGGCGAGACAAAGAGTGAAATCGTGGTTCCCGTGGTTTTGGATGATGGTTATGTTGTCGCTGTGATTGATGTTGATTGCGCTGATTTAGAGGCATTTGATGAAATTGATGTTGAATGGTTAGAGAAGTTGGCGAAGATTTTAGCAATGGGTTGTGATTGGAGTGGAATGAGAACAAACTAACTCGAATGGAAGGAGAACCGACTGACTCGAGTGGAATGAGTACAAACTAATTCGAGCGTAGCGAGAGTTTATGAGTGATCATTCTCACTTTGCTCGGATAAGTGAGTAACCATCGTTAACCATCCTTTAACGAGTGATATACAGTATATACAAATACAATTATAATGCCTATTATCATACATCTATCTCTATTAGTATTTAGGTTTATATTAATCCTAACCTTATTCACTTGGGTTACGCTACGCTCACTTTGGCTATGCTCCAGTTCGTTCGAATGCGGTCTATCTCCACCAAACAAACCAAAAGGCACCGAATACTAATAAAAACACCAGCCCCCACATTCTCCAACTTATGCCAGAATTATCTGCCATTATAATCATTCTCTTAAATGTGCCCTTTAATTTACTACCAGCATTCTCAAAATTTTCTTCTAATCCCGCTAAAAATGTACTAGAATCTCTTATTTCATTACCAATTTGTGTCGTTAACTATTTAGTTAGTAAGAAGAAGGAAAACCGCCATTGCCCATTATAACTTACCCCTTTTAATTGAGAAACTTTTGATAATAATCCATCGATTTGCGTATCATTTTGTTCCTCTAAATCTCTAAGCATACGCTCAGAGTGTTTAATAGGCGTTGCAGAGGTTGTAAAGGTCGTAGGAGTAGAATTAGTAAACCGCGTTGGAGTAGTAGATCTCGGATTATAAGAAATTGGTGTTGAAAATAATTGAGTTCTCTGTGTTGCTTGACTTCTGGCGGTTCCACTCATTTTAGTTGATATTTTCACAGTAGTTAATAAAATAGAATGAATCTGATGATGAGATAGGTAGTAAGTAGTTACGTCAGCGTAAGCGTCCGCGCCCGCGGCTCATAATGTGAAGTTGATTATTCTACAGTTTTCAGCTCTTATGAGAAGAGGATTGGACGGACAAGTGAGAGGCGAATGCGTATATATATATAAATATAATTTTTTTTGTTTCAATTGCAACTTGTTCAAACTAATTTTATATCCTCGTTAAACTCCGAATGTATTGTTTCTCTGTCACTACCTTGCGGCGTCATCTCAATTAAACAGCCGCAAAACTCTCAGAGTCTATTACAAGTCAAAGTCTATTGTAATAGACTGATTTTGTTTTTTGTTTTTTTGAGTGGTTAAATGATTCTTATTCATTGTATAACAATGAATAAGAAATCGCTTAGCCAAGGCTCGTCCAACTGTATAATTCTGACATCCTGGGTCAGTATATACTATAGATGCCCTACAAAGGAATATAAATTATGGTGAAAAGTTTCCCTTTTAAGTCGAGAAGATTAAAATTAAATTAGGAACCGCTTTAGTTTAGTCTTAATTTCAGAGCACTAAGCTTTACATATACTCGTATATTCAAATTTCATTTGAATATACATCTACTTTAACACTAACTGGAATGAATTCTCTTTCTATGGAATTCTACAGTGAGTGAGTACACAGTATACAAATATAATACTTATTCGCTTCGCTCATTAATTTTTATTATTTTCGTTGACTTTTGCCCAACATTGAGCCGCACCGCCCCTCCCCGTGAGCCGAGGTATGAACTGTTATCGGCCTATTGGGATTTAAGTATATATATCGCATGATTTGTCGTTTTGTTTTACTATTACAGTTACGATTAATACTATTACCAAATGTCATCAATTATCGCATCTCATCCTACTATTACACATATTGCCACTTACCTTGAAACTACCGTTGGTAGAGACAAGTTACTTCGTGCCGTTCAATATTGGTCAAAATTCTTTGCCTTCATCCTTTATCGTAAGGGATTCACAGGGTCTACCGTACAATTCTGGAAGACCCTTGCCACTCAACTTGGGTTATCAAGAAAATTATTTAGAGTTGGTAAATTTGTTAATCACGCTAAATTGGCCGCGACCGCTTATGGCCAACAAACGACTGATGCCGTTATTAGAGCAATGGCGGTGGTGAGACAATTAGGTTACACCGGTTATCTCGTATGTGACACCCTTAATTGGGTTCATTCATCCGGCGTGTACCCCCTCGCTAGGGGTAAGACAATCGGCAAATTGGCCACCCAATTTTGGCTCGTGGGTCTCATTGCTTCGACAATTTCTTCTTTAAGAAGATTGCAAATTACTCATTTACAATCAGATTTATTACTTGAAGAAAAGGAAAAGGATTTGACAAGTTTGAAGAAAGTTATGGTTGAATCGGCCGCCGCGAAGAAACAATTGGTTTGGGATCTCTTGGATATGACCAATCCACTTGCCGCGTTAGGTTTGGTTAACTTAGACGATGGTGTCGTTGGATTCTCTGGTTTAATTACCGCTTTGTTAGGTGTCCAACAAGTTTGGGCAAAGACAGCTTAAAATTATTCTTAAATAAATGGGAAACCCCCAAAAAAAATTTATTTATTATATTTATATATTATACCTATTAATAATTGTTCTCCTGCCAAATTACCTATACTCCACAAGACGATGCCACTAAGAGCGAATAGACGTTTCTCTCAGTAAGACCATTCATAACGAAACAAAATTAGTACGGCCGTTTTAATTCTAACTCGATGCAATCTAAATCAATCTTATACTGTTAAAAAAAATCTGGTAACAACATGTATATGCATTATTACTTATATATAATTTATTCGTTATTGAGATCGTTCTTACTACTCCTCGCGTTCAAATTCCCAGCTTACATAATCATAGATTTTAAGAATCTTGTTTTTTTCAAATATTGAATTTTCTTACTTTTATACAATTCCACACCAACAATGGCTGACGTCGAATTGAATGCCCAATTTTCCGCTCTTGGATTCACTGAATCTAAGAGTGCAGAAATTGTTAAGAATAAAAAGGTTGCTGCTGCCTTAACTCAAGTCGCCGCTGAATCTAAACTTCCCCCTGTTCAAGATGGTGATGAAACAAGAAAATCAATTGTTGCCCTTTTATACAGTTTAGCTGCTTTATCCAAAGATTTACCTGAGAATTTAAAATCTTCAAGAGCCCTTGTCTCGCTCGCTATTGCTGATGGTCGTATTAAATCTACCGTTCAATTAGATGCTGCTTACAAGTACATTCTAGCCACCGAACCCAGTGAAGTCAATAACGAAGAACTTGGAGAGGTTTCAGGTGTTGGTATTGAAATCACTCCCGAACAAGTCTCGGAAGCGGTTGCTAAATATATCGAAGCGAATAAAGCTGATATCGAAGAAAAACGTTATAAATGTGTTCCTAGTGTTATTGTTGCCGTTAAAAGTATCTCTGAACTTAAATGGGCTAATCCTAGTTTATTTAAACCAACTATTGATGAACAAATTTTAGACCTTTTAGGTCCGAAGGATGATCGTGATTTAGTTAAAAAGAAGGAAAAGAAGTCGGCTCCTGCTAAGAAGGAAGCCGGTGCCCCCGCTGCTGCCGTGGATGCTTCTCGCTCAATGTACAGTGAAGGTTTCCTTGGATCTCTTCATAAAGTCGGTGGTAACCCTCAAGTTACCCCCGAACTTATGGAACAACATCTTAAGGCTACTGGTGGACGCGTATTCACTCGTTTCCCCCCCGAGCCCAACGGATATTTACACATTGGTCATAGTAAGGCCATTGCCGTAAACTTCGGTTATGCGGCTCATCATGGTGGTGAATGTTATTTACGTTATGATGATACCAACCCCGAGGCTGAAGAAGAGCAATATTTTACTTCAATTAAAGAAATTGTTGAATGGTTAGGTTTCAAGCCTTATAAATTAACTTATTCATCCGATTATTTTGATCAATTATATCAATTAGCCGAACATTTAATTAATCGTGGTTTAGCTTATGTTTGTCATTGTACCGCTGAACAAGTCAAGGCCGCTCGTGGTGTTAATGAAGATGGATCCCGTGGTGGTGATCGTACTCCCTGTGAACATAGATGTCGTACTATTGGGGATAACCTCGCAGCATTCCGTGATATGAAGGATGGTAAATATCAACCTGGTGAAGCGACATTACGTATGAAGCAGGATTTGACTAATCCCAATCCTCAAATGTGGGATCTTGTCGCTTACCGTGTATTGAATGCTGAGCATCATCGTACTGGTGATAAATGGAAGATCTACCCAACTTATGATTTCACTCATTGTCTCGTTGATTCATTTGAAAATATTTCTCATTCATTATGTACTACTGAATTTTACCTTTCGCGTGAATCCTACGAATGGCTTTGTGATGCAGTTGAAATTTATAAACCGGCTCAAAGAGAATATGGTCGTCTTAATATTACTGGTACAGTTTTATCGAAGCGGAAAATCGCTAAATTAGTTAATGGTGGATTCGTTCGCGGATGGGATGATCCTCGTCTTTTCACTCTTGTCGCAATTAAACGTCGTGGTGTCCCCCCTGGTGCAATCTTATCATTCGTTGCTCAATTAGGTGTTACAACATCAAATACTAATATTCAAACAGCACGTTTCGATAATTCCGTTCGTAAATACCTTGAAGATTCAACTCCTCGTTTGATGATGATACCTGACCCAGTATTAGTTATTCTTGATAATGTCTCCGTCGATCATTTCGAAGAATTTGAAGTACCCTTTAAACCCGGTACACCTGAAATGGGTCATCATACCGTTCCCTTCACTAATCGTCTTTACGTCGATAGATCTGATTTCCGTGAGGAATCATCAAGTGATTATTTCCGTTTAGCACCGGGTCAATCAGTAGGTCTCCTCAAGGTCCCCTTCAATATCCGTGTCACATCATTTAAGAAGGATGACACCGGTAACGTTGTCGAAATTCATGCTCATTATGAAAATGACATTGAATTCAAGAAACCTAAAACTTATATTCAATGGATCGCCGATGCCCCCAGCCACGGTTCCCCCATCAAAATTGATGAATTACGTACTTTTAACCAATTATTTAATTCCGAAAATCCAGCAGGTCATCCTAATTTCTTAGAAGACATCAATCCCGAAAGTGAAGTCGTGTCAACAAAGGCAATCATCGAGAGAGGTATTCATGAAGTTCGTGAAAGATCACCTTGGGTCGTGCCGGGTAAGGAAGGTAATAGCGGAATGGAAAAGAAGGGTGCTTTTGAATCTGTCAGATTCCAGGCTTTGAGAGTCGGGTATTTTTGTATGGATAAGGATTCTGGGGAGGATAAGATTGTTTTGAATCGTATTGTTTCTTTGAAGGAGGATTCAACAAAGAATTAACGAAGAGCGGACTCGAGCGAAGCGTGAGTGAGTGACGAGTGATTGGTGATGGCCGTGGTGAAGTGTGGTCATGACCATAGTGTGAGTTTTTAAAATTAATATAGTATAAATAATAAATTATAATTTTAAAATTTTCTTCGTGAGTATGTAATTTTCAAACAAACACCCTCGAGCGCAAAAAATCCAACATTTTATTAATTATTTTTTATTCTATTCGCATTTACTTAATGGAACTAAGGGAATTGCGGTAAGCTAGGTTTTGAGGGAATCGCGGCTGTAGGGGGTACTCACTCACTCACTCTCGAGTTCATCGAGGCCGTTTAATTCTTTTCATGTTTTATTATTACTATAATACAAATGATGAACATACACCACCGATTTTTATATCTTTAATGACAAATTATTTATATCTTAACAATTATTCGCTATCCTCCATTTCGACATCATTGTCATCTTCACTTCCACTTTCATCTTCATCATCTTCCTCCTCAACATCTTCATCTAACTCAAGATCTTCATCACCAGCACCAAAGGCTAACTTCTTCTTCTTTTGCTTTTCTTCTTCAGCGTCAGCTTCCAAACTTTCCTTTAAGATTCTTGCTCTTTCTTCTCTAACTTGTCTTTGAACAAGGATATAAGCACCAAGAGGAGTTTGTTCCCATTGAATATCTTGTAAAAACTTTGAAACTTGACTCTTGTTTTGAGGACCAAAATCAATATTACTACGCTTAGCTTCAATATACTTAGTATTTGCATCTAATTTTTCTACCAAATTTTGAATTAATTTGTTTAATTTGATATTCTTACTACGCTTTGAGAATCTCTTCAAGGCGATAACACCAGGAGTAGCTAATTCAGGGAATGCAATACTCTTAGTATGAAGGACGAAAAATTCACCAATTAATTCAACTAATTGATCACTAACACCATCTTGATAAACTCTTGTACCAAGGTAAGCCTTATTAGCACGAATATTATGTTCAAAGTCAAGGGGCTTTAATGATGAAGCTTTAGGGTTCTTAGTAATAGTATTGGATGAAAGTAATTCAGTTAAAACAGGTAAAAGAGGGATGTAAACACCAGTTTGTCTTGAAACACGGGTCAATGATCTAATCAAATAAAATCTCAAAGGGAAATATTGAGGTGTAGGAATTAATCTCATAGCACCTAAAGTTACTTGTACAAGAGGATAAATTAATCCACGCAAGGGTGATTCTTTACCCTCAAGGGCTTCCTTATTAGGATCACATTGAGATGATAAAACCCTTGACCAGAAATCTAATGAATGACAATATTGCCAATTATAAACTGATTTGTAAGCATCCTTCTTATTCTTATCAGTCATACTGTTTCGTAAATGAATAGCTAATTGACGAATAAATTCAAATCCATGTTGGTAAGAAACGGTCTTATTAATACTGAAAAGTTCAGCAGCAGAATTCTTTTGGAAATTAATCATGTCCATAGTATGAATTGAAGTTTGATGACAGTGTTTAACGAAACCAGAGTAAGCTAACTTAAGGATCATTTCAAGAAGTGCCTTTTCATAATCCTTGGCAGATTGTAAAAGAAATGAGAAAGCAATAATACGAGTTTGAATATCGGAGGCAATACCCCAAATATCAATAACTGAAGTTAATAAAGTCTTAAGAACCTTACGGTAGGATAAAAAGTAAGGTAAAAGTTCTTGAATACTTGATAAAACTAATGAAACAGTTTCAGTATTATTCATATCAGTAAGAATAGTTACAAGGGAACCAGCATGGGATTTAAGAAGGGGGGTTAATGAACGGTACTTCTTGGATGATTCATCAGCAACGGTCTTATTACCATTATTATGTTTCTTAAGGGGTACATGATGTTGAATAACGGCATGAGCATGTTTAAGTGTTAAAAGGACTAAAGCATTGAAAACATCAGGATTAGTAACAGAATACTTGTAAACTGAATTATCATCTTCATTGGCGGTATTAACAGCGGCCTTAAAGGCTTGAATAACCTTCTTGAGGGTAGCAAGTGATTTTTCTTCAGTCATAAGTTTCTTCCATTTGTTAACTTCCTTCATAGTAACCTCAATAGTTTGAGTGGCACCATCTTCTTCCATATCATCACCACCGGCAACGTAAGCGGCTTCAGCTTCATCTTCATCAATTTCACCGTCATTTAAGTTATCTTCATCTTCACTATCTTCATCAGCTTCTTCAAATTTACTAGGGTCGAAAGCTAATAAATTCTTATCGTTTTCTTGCAAATATTTGTAAAATTCAGGATCATTTTGGGCAAGATCATCAAGATCAGTCTTGTGAGATTTAGCTTTACTTTCCTTATCTTCCTTAGGAGCAGAGGCGGCGGACTTCTTACCCTTCTTCTCTGTGGGGACTTCAAATCCACCCTTGAAGAAATCTTCTACTGACATATCATCAAATAATTCATCGCCAGTTCTTTTTTCAGTTCCATCATCTTCAACTTCATTGAAGTAAACATCTTTACCGTTTCTCTTTTGTAAGGCTTTCTTTTGCTTGAACTTCTTTTCAACACGACGTTGGTCAATGGCGCCCTTTAAATGGTTCTTGTTAAACTTCTTGGTGGATTTGGCGGTACCCATCTTTAATATATATTATATCTTCTGTGGATATCGATTTGTTTTGTTAAGAAAAAAGTCTTAAATCAAGTATGCGAGGAGATGAAAAAAAAGAAAAAATCGAAAAAAAACTACCTTACATAATGGAAAAAAAACGAAAAACGAAAAAACGAAATGTCTTCCGGGTAATTTTAGGTTTTACAAAAATTAACTGACAGAAAATTGAATACAACTTTTTATTGTATTTATTTAAAATTAAAATTAATTAAGAGCGATGTTATTGTGAGTAATTTTAAATTCATTCATCAAACTACACGAAGAGCGTAGCGATGAGTGTTATACTGATTAATGAACAGCTGATGCCATATTCATACACCATAGCGTAATACAATTACGCCATTAAGACGTCAATATTACCGAGTGAGTAATTATTATACACATGATAATTTATTCGATAGTGATAACTGTCCTTGGCCATTCTCATTATTCATTCACTCACTCATTCACTCACTTGAAATATAATGCAAATAAGCACTAAACGTTTTAACACCCTCAATATAATTAACGGTATCCAATTTTTCATCAACAGAATGAGCACCATCATCACCACGACCCATTGGTAATAATAATACACTTTTACCTAATTTTTGTTCAAAAATAAGACAAACGGGTATTGAACCACCCTCACGAGTCATATCAGGTTTAACACCCCATACTGCCTCTGTGGCTCTTGTAGCGGCATAAAAATTACTATTATGAGGATCTGATAACCACCATTTACCAGAATTAAGTAAATTTATAGTCATTTGATTGGTAGATCCTAATTCGTGGAAACATTGACTGATGTAATCAAAGACTAATTCGTCAACTCTCTCGGGAGCCATATTGGGGACAGTTCTAATAGAAAATTTACCGGTAACGGAAGCAGGAATAACCGTTTTAGCACCTGACGATGAGAATGCTCCCTCAATACCATGAATGGATAATGCTGGTTCGCGCCAACGGGCCATTAATGACTCCTTTTCAGTAGAGTATCTAGCGGAGTAATCATTACCAAGACCCCGATAAAGATCTTTCATTGTAAAATTAATAGAATCGTATAATTTAGATTCTTCCGAGGTCAACGGAGTTACCAAGTCAATTAATCCGGGTATTAGAATGCTACCATCTGATGCTGTAAGTTTAGATAACATGTGAACTAATTCCGTCATTGGTTCCTTACAAGTACCACCAAACACACCTGAATGTAAATCAGCCCTAGGCCCTCTAATATTAAGGGCGTAATAACTACATCCACGTAATCCGTAAGTCAACACCGGATGAGTGGTGCCCAGCCAATAATTATCAGAAATACAAACTGCATCAACATCTTTAAAATATTGATTCTTTTCCTGTTCAATCAAGATATCTAAACCCTCACTACCTGATTCTTCCATACCCTCGAGGCAAAATACTAAATTAACAGGTAATTCAATTCCGGCCTTTTGAAACGCTTCAATGGCATTAAACCAGCCAATTACGGGTCCTTTGTCATCCGATATGCCCCTGCCAATAAGACGGCCATCGGGGTGTTGAGTAACTTCAAATGGCTCATTAGCCCAACCATCGGCAAATACGGCTGGTTGAACATCATAATGTCCATAAATGAGAATTGTTTTCTTTTGCGGGTCATTACCGTATTTACCTAATAAAATCGGGGGTAATGGTAAATCTTCCGTACCAGTCTGAATACCTAAAAGTCTTGATTCAAGTTTAAATGAAAGATCCTGAGCTAAATTTTGTAAATATTCGGCCATCTTGAATAGTTCAGATCTGTGAATAGCATCAGTAGATACTGAGGCGATAGAAACTGCATTTTTAATACGATCAATGAAGTTATCTTTCAATGAATCTACACTATATTAATTAGTATGGAAAAGATGAAACAAATGACACTATATTACTTACCTGTCGAACACTTTAACGAGATCAGTGGGTAGATCCCGTTTAGTATTTAAATATCTATAACATGGGCGAATAAAATTTGATCTAAGGATTTGAGTTTGATTAAATCGTATTATGAAACGGTTCATATTTTTTTGGAGTTATGGTTATAGTAAAGTCCCAAAATTTTAAAGATTAACATTTAATTAACATTTAACATGGGTTGTTTTTTGATTTTTTTGATATTTACATTTATTTTGTATTCGATTTTATGAATATTTACAAAAGGTTTTTCAAGAACTACTGACTCTTGAAATTGAACTTTCTTCTGGAATAACCACCAGCGGAACGGTTCATGAAACTATTACCGATATTTCTATTACCGGAACGATTAGCGTTGAACAACCTAGATGTAGCTTCTCTAGTACGGTTAATATCATCTTCTAAATCGGGTGAAGCAATTTCCAAATTAACTTTACCGTAATTAGAAAGAGTAGCTGAAGAAACAATAAAATCTTCTGGTTGAGCGACACCAATAGCTGATTGAGCTCTATTTCTACTCTTAACGGAAGAAGAAATCTTTGATTGAGCGACAAATCCACTAATACCAGCAACGGTATTATCAGAGGCTTGTTCAAAGATACGACCCTTTACAGTCTTATATAATGAAACACCATCACGGGTATTGAAAAGGGAACCCTTTAAATTATATGAAAGACCAGCGGTACCGATAATTTTCTTTGCGCCGGTAATATCTTGACGTGATGGGTTAACTTCAAGAAGATATTCACGAGCCTTATTACTCTTGAAAAGAAAACTATCACCCAAGAATGAATTGAATGAAATATTACGTTTCTCTAATAACCATTTCTTGAAATTTTCACGTTCATTGGTTTCACCGTTTAAGAATTTAGTCAAGGGGCCAGCACTACGTCTAGAGAATTGGCCGGGTTGGGTCTTACCGGCGAATAAGAGATCAGATGATTCCATACCCTTTGAAGAAATAGCTACTTCAAGTTCTTGAAATCTTTGTAATCGACGGAAATAACTGCCACCGTTATTGAACATGGTCATATGATCGACATTATCGTGTTGATCAACGGCAATGTAAGACGTAGTATTTTTACTAGGGATAGTTCTCTTTAAACCAAAATCATTACGTCCCTTAGATTGGGGTGTTGTGTAAATAACTTGACGAGTTGGCAAACCAAATTTACTAGGCCTGGTGACTTTAATGTCGGGTTTGTACAAACTGACAAACTTCGAAGTTCGGAATAACTTTCCGAATTGTGAGTTGTTCATCTTTGTTGTTTTGTGTTGTTTAAATAACTCGTCGTTATCGTTGAGTAGTGATTTGAATGGGTCGATTTTTCATATTCAGAAAATTTCATTCGGCCGGGTAACTGAGTAATACAATATAAACAATATAAACAATATTATTTATATGAATATAGATTATTTTATTCCTAACTATAGATAAATATGAGGATATGAATTAAGGATTATTAGCACGTTTTTAGTGTATGTTTACACCTACATAAGATTTTCCAGATATTCAAACGTGATAATAAATCGAGGGTGGTATTTGCACAAGACACCACGAACTAGTAGGCAATGGATTCGCTCCTCAATCCTCGCTTCGCTCGTAGTGAATTATTCCTTTATTCTTCTACCTCGCCTGATTGTTCCCAGTCGCCATTGATGTTTTCCTTCCATAAAGTGATCTTATTATCACCACCGCTTACGGCCAGTACATTACCGCTCAGAGACCAACTAACTCTCCAAATGACATCGGGGAAGGCATCTTCAGTTAATAATTTTTTAACCCAGGGGCCATTGGGTTCTTGAGTCCAAATAATTACAGTTCTATCTTGAGATGCTGAAGCAATGTAAGATTTTGATAAAACACTAGGTGACCAAGCAACATCACGAACCCAATCGGAATGACCATCCAAAGTTTCTTCCAAGATATAAGTATTAGCAGCAGTATCGAATCGCCAAATTTTAACAAAATTATCACAACCGCCAGTAACAATACGAATGTTATTTTGTGTCTTATTGTTACCGGTAATTGATGTTTGTACTAATGAACCTGATACTGACGGGGGGGCCCATGAAACGGCGTTAACACCTATTTCATGAGCAGGGAAATCAATCGAATCAATTTTACCACCATCCTTGAATTCCAATATTGAAACTTTACCATCTGAAGATGCACATGCCAAGAGGGCA
Organism: Nadsonia commutata; assembly: GCA_030563525.1. Taxonomy (NCBI): domain Eukaryota; kingdom Fungi; phylum Ascomycota; class Dipodascomycetes; order Dipodascales; genus Nadsonia; species Nadsonia commutata. The sequence goes on from JAKUCD010000101.1 coordinate 28,835, forward strand.
TTATACTCTTGAGGGGCCCAGATAACAGAGTTCACTGAAGCTTGATGAATAGTATGTTGAGCAATATTAGTCCATACACCATTCTCTTCTCTCCAAATAAACACTTTACCATCATATGAGGCTGATGCTAAAATAACGCCAAATTTAGGGTGAGCCCAACTCACTTGCCAAACTGGACCATCATGGCTATGTATCGTTAGAAAATAATCATAAATCGAAAAGAAAAAAAATCACAAACAACATACCCTCTTAAAGTCTCTACTAATTTATGATTTTCTCCATCAATTTCAAAAATCTTGATTGTCTTATCCGACGAACAAGTAGCTAATCGTTTACCGTAGTAATCAAGAACGGCGTCGTGCTATATACAGTTAGTATTCATACTGTTAAGAAAACACACTGAAAGGAACACTTACCACCAAATCATCGTGAGCGTTGCTAATAGAAACCTGTAAGAGTTAGAATTGAAGCACAGTAAATATATATATATATATGTCCACTTACCATTGCGTGTTGAAGTCAATGGTCTTGATTATGTTGAATCGAGAGTATTGAATTCGCGATCACAACGTGGAAGAAAGCAGGTTGTTACCCGGTTGTAGACGGTATACTACTAAGATGTATACATTTCTTATCTTTTTCATATTAATTATTCATTATTACACAATTACATTCTTTGTTGTAAAATTTGTTGTTCTTGTCGTCTTAATTCATCAATTTGTCTTCGGTCACGACGTTGTCGGATAATAATCCATACAATAACTGCTACCAGTACGGCAAGGAATAAGTAATCTTTCCATTCCATCTCTAAATCATCATCAAACGAGTCAACATTACTACTAGAATCTGTAGAATCTTTAGGAACATTATTATCAGCTATCCCCTCCTCATCATCCATAAAACTCAAACTATAATCCATATTATTCCATTTATCGAAAAATCGTACCACTGATTCAGTGAATGAAATTGAATCTGATGCGATGGCATTTTCAATATAATTTTCATTCGCGGGATCATAATCATTTAATTGAGCAAAAATTTCATGATATTTTCGTTTACCATTATCTTCGTCGCCAGTATTAACTTTGGCATTTTTACCTGCGCCGAACAATGCAAGTGTAAATCTTTTCCATTTAACTAAGAGATTCAATCTTTGTAATGATAATTTAACAGCAAAGTAAGCATCGGGGTTTGCTAATAATACTGAATCATAAAATCTTTTAGCTAAATGATAATCTTTACCGAATCCAATCCCTCTTTCATGCATCCAACCTAAATTCCAACGTGCCATACCACTACCTCTATCCGAGGCAATGGTATAACAAGAAACGGCAGCATCATAATCGCGTGGTGTGGCCAATCCGTATAAATAATAATCTCCCATACGATTATAAGCGTCAATATTATGTTGGTGTGCCGATCGGGTATAGTAAGTTAATGCCATTGCCCGTAAATTTGTGCTAATCTTGGAATCAAGAGACCCAGTCGACGAGAAAATCCAAGATAATACACGGATTTTACGAGCCCTTTCCACTAAACCCTTTAAGAAAACCGTTATGAGTGACTTATTTTCAAAATCCATCAAATAAGCTGTATTAAATTGCCCTACCTCATACCCCATTTCAGCGGCAATCATAAAATTAATTAACGCCGATTCAACGTCATCACTTTGTCGATATAATTTATAAGCTATCTTTAATGGACTATTAGATGAATCCATACGTTGACATACTAATTTAAATAATTGTACTGCCTCCTCAGCGGTTGTTGATGCTGATTTCCCAAATTCATTATCGTGATGATAATAATAAATATTAGCTAAATCGTACCATGAATCTATCACTCCTAATGGAGACGCAAATTCTAAATGCTGAATTGCCTTTTGTTGATCACGAGGATTATCAGATTCCAATAATAATTCTGCTAAATGATAATGAGCTGGTCCATAATTTGATTCAGCGGATTTTGTGAAATATTTATGAGCTAAAATGGTGTCTGGTGCAAGACCTAGTCCATGGATTGACATGTATCCTAATCCATCTAATGCGACTTCATCATTGAATTCGGCTGCTCTAGTAAACCATTCTAAAGCTGATTGATAATTTTGATCAATGCGACCATCACCATTAAGGTAAATACGCCCCAATAATGAAGCACATGCAGCTGCATAAGTTAAAATTTCATTTGATAATTGTTTACGATTAGCTCTTGGTGTACCATTGGTTGACCAAACCTTTTGAATACCCTTCAATGCATAAGTATAACTTTGATCAAAATCAGGTTCTAAATCAGTGGCACCATCATAATAAGTATTAGCTAATAAGAAACAGGCTGATGTTAACCCCTTATCGTTGGCCAAGTATTTTAGATATTCCATAGTTTCACTCACAGTTTTATCGGCTAATATATATTTCATCCCAGTATTATATCTTCTAGATAATTCTTGAGAATCACCGGTAATCCCATAGAGCCCACCACCCTGATAACCTCTAACGATATTATAAGAACCCTTGGGGGTATGACGACCCCCATGAGTACCGTCGTTATTGTGTATCATAGCCTGATCAGCGGCTAATTTATAATATTCCATGGCTTCATTCAAATCCTTCCTCTGTGATATACCATTCATGGCCCTATAACCCATTGTCATTTGAGCTCGAACATTACCATTATTAGCTGAAAACGAATAGTATAGATTGGCCATTGCTTGATTTTGTTCGACGAATCCAAATAATCCTGTAGAATACATGAATCCAACCATGAATTGAGCATCAGAGTCACCATATGAGGTAGCTAATTGCTTATAATATTTGAATGATTCGGTGAAATTACGATCAAGGGTATAATTCCCGTATAACGAGATTTGGGCCATGTCCCTTAATGCGGCCTCATGATCTAATTCAGCGGCTCTCTTAAGTTGATTGAGGGCCTTCAGTGCATTAGGATCGGTAGTACCCTGAATAAGCCCCCGGGAAGAATCAGGTAATAAAGATCTTAATGTTATTTCGTTGTCATTATTATTCCGGAAAACATCATTAAATGCATTTTTCAATCCGTGACCGAAATTCCAATCAGTATCTTTCAACGACGATTCGGGTATCGTGTCTTTGAATAAAGTCGGGATAGGGATTCGATCGAGTAATTTATGAGCTGATTGGTATAATTCATGGCCATTAGCCTGTTGATGAATAGTTATTGGTTGGCATTTTATAAGCTGGCCTGTTGATAGCGCCAATACTAGAATTTGCCATGTAAGCATCTTAATTGACTGAGTGAGAAGGGAGGAGGTAAGATTAAGATGCATGATAAGATAAGATGGATGAAATATGATATAAAATGAAATACCAAAAAAAATTAGGATTAAAGCTAATCAAATACATATAAATTAAATAGTACAAATAGTATATATATGTATTCGTATTCTTTCCCTTCTCATTATTTATTAAAAATCTAAGGTAAGCATACCGGCCACTTTCTCCAAATGACTCTGTTCTAGCAAAGATTTAGTTTCACCAGCAACACTATTATCGCTATCAATCGTTGAATCATTCAATGATTTCTTATTATCACTTTCATCCTTTAACACTTGTTCGGCACGCCATACTGCTTCACGTGTAAAAATATGTAAATATTCTATTGATGCCTGTAGGGCAATATTAGTTATTTTAGTATCGGCGTGATTGAATGATGCGGCATTAAAAGTGCGTGAAATTACTGATGGTGAGAATTCTATTTCAGGTGTTGTTGGCATTGTATTGTGTATTATATATTTTAAGCGTGGCTTATGATTTGTGGCTTCTGTTTTCTGGCTTCTGTTTTCTGGTTTGTCGTTTATGGTTTATGGTATGGAATGATTAGATTCATGCTCGATCCGCTCACATAGGGTAACTACTACTAGATATTTGATTTTAACATTTCATCATATTCACTACATACAGAATATTAAACTAATAAATAAAGCGATCATATCGTGCTTTTCACATAACTAACTATAGACTTGATCTTCTCATTCATCACCAAAGGGCAATGATAATCTATCTCTCCATTTTACCATTCTAACCCCGTCGGTTGTTTAAACACGACAATTACTAATATTGAAAACAAGAATATCAGTTGCACCTGATTCTTGAAGTTTATCCATAATATTAGCAATTTGCTTTTGTTCAACCATACTAGAAACGGCGACCCATTCACCATCATCAAGGGGTGAAACGGTAGCAGCACGACGACCGGGAGTAATTTTCAGTAAAGTTTGTAATTGGGCACGAGGAGCATTGTAATTACATAAAACGAAATTCTTGGCGGCGATAACACCTGAGAGGCGAGATTTAATCATTTCAACAATTTCAGGGTGAGATGGGTTCTTGGAACAAATTAAATGAGCCGAGGTTGATAAGACGGTTTCAATTGCTTTAAGGCCAGCGGCACGCATGGTTTCACCGGATTCAACTAAATCAACAATACCATCAGCGATACCAAGAGCACAAGCTGATTCAACGGATCCACCGACAAATTTAATCTTAGTCTCTAATTCTTCACCCTCGGATTTACCCTCAAGTTCACGGAAATATTTAGTAGTTAAATTGGTAAATGAAGTAACAACATTCTTACCAATAAGTTCACGGGGGTCAGTAAAGATGCCCATTTCAGGGACTTGAACTTGCAATTTACAAGAACCAAATTGAAGATCAATAGGAGCATCAACGTCCATTTGAGATTCAGCTACTTGATCAATACCGGTAATACCAACTGAGACACGACCTTCACCAACGAAACGGGGGATATCAGCCGCGGGTAAAAATACGAGGGCGATAGGTAAATTAGTGGAAATAGCAATATCTAAACGATTATTACGACGGAATTGAATATCACAACCCTTAAGAAGGGTCAAACATTGTTCATATAATCGGCCCTCTAAAAAAAAATAAAAAAAAGGTTAGCAAATAGCAAAGAATGTTTATAATGTCTATAATGTCTATAATTATAATATATACTCACTTTTGGGTACGGCGAATAATAATCTATCTTCAAGGTGGGCAACGAGATCCATTGTGGCGTTTGTGTATGTGTTGTTTAGGTATAATGTTAAGCCTTGGCGATTGGGAATTTTTGACTTGTTTACAATTATGACTATGACTATTGGAGCCGTTGGGGGTGGGGCTTGGGGTGGTCGTGCGCGGCTCTAGCGGCTGGCGCCTCGTTGGGACCAAAGGGTGCGGCGGGCCTCACTTCGCTAGTACATAATACCAAAAATAGTCCTTTCTGACCTTATAATTATACTATACTATAATCTCCCAATGCACCGTGACTGCCTTTTCCTACCCGGATAGTAAATAGTATTTTGTCAGGTTTTGTGGTTTTCACTATCTGATGACTATGACCATCTTCCCTCCTCGTTGCCACTATATAGTTTACGTAATCCATGCACTATCATTGACTGGGAATTCTCCTTTTTTGACATAACGATTTTCCCAAACGGCGGTTTTCCCTTTGAATTTTCACTATTCGCAGTCAGACAAATATCGATACTTCAAAATGGTAAGTAAGATTAATACACGAAGAGCGATGCGATGAGTGTGGAGATTGCTCATTTGAGATCAGAAGGAACCATGAAGAAGGTTCTTTTTGAAGAGGTAAACTCAGAATTTTGAATGTTGGTCAAAACATATTCGCTACGCTCATATGTTTATTCAATACTAACAATTTCAGGATGCTAAGAACCCCGTTAAGCTCGCTAAGGTCGTTAAAGTTTTAGGCCGTACTGGCTCCCGTGGTGGTGTTACCCAAGTTCGCGTCGAATTCCTCGATGATGAATCCCGTTCTATTGTTAGAAACGTTAAGGGTGCCGTCAGAGAAAATGATATTCTCTGTCTTATGGAATCTGAACGTGAAGCTAGAAGACTCCGTTGAGGTTATTAAATAAAAAAATAATAATATAATAATAATAATAAATGCGGTTTTATGCTTTTTATCTCTTTTATTTCTTTTTATAGAATTGAATAAAATTATTCTATATGTTTATATTAATGTTATTCAACTAGAGCGAGTATGGAGCGTGGCGATACATAAGTGAATTAGAATACCACTTAAACTCATGTCAGAGTACTACTCAAAACAAACTCGCTAAGCTCATGTGTTTTAGACTCACTACCTTTGCTTCGCCTTAACTCGATTATTCCTCAATATCCATATCACCCTCCTTCTTCTTTTGTTCTAATTTCCAAAATTTCACCAATAAATTACCATATCTCAAGAGATCCTCCACTGGAATCATTAATCTAAAATCCGTCAATAATAAAAATTGTAATTCTAAATGATTAAGTTCTTCAACTGGCAGACCACCCACTTTCGCATATCGTGAATTTTTATAGAAAACGTCAGAAAAGAATTTACTTGCCACCGTGACACCTGTAATGATTAAACGATGAATGTTATAACTATCCATAACGAATAATTGGGTTGGATTAATCGTTTGACCTCTTGGTAATGATTCATTGCGTTTTTGGGAGAGTAATGATCCCGACATATGAGTATCACCATCATCATTATTATCGTCAGAGTTTTGATCCTCATTTCTTGTATCAAATGCACCAAAATTATTAACCCCGGCAAAATCACCCGAATTTGCCCTCTTGGCAATTCTATCAAAATAAACTAATAGACTTAAAAATACTTCATTGGTTGTAGGACAATATTTTAATATTCTTAATAAATATGAATGTAATGATATAGCGGGGACATTACGACCATGGAATGCTAGCACATTTGCTGTATACTTATTTTGAGTTGTATGTTGTGATGCATGATGATAATGTTGTGGATGAAGGGCGTCATTTGCTTCAACAATTTTTTGTAGCAGCGCCGTTAACATCATAAGTAAATCAGGTATTGAATGGTTAACAATATCAAATGGCTCATCATCAGTATCGGTTGTAACTTCTTCCTGTTCACTAATTGGGGACTCGTCCGGCGATGTACCCTTATTAGATGTCACTTTATCAATTTGATTTTTCAATGAAGTACTAGAACTAGTTGAACTAATATTAGGTGTAACTAATAAACCAGTTGAACTAATATTAGGTGTAACTAATAAACCAGTTGATGATGGTTCCTTGGAAATTACTGTTGTAGTTGTAGTGGTCGAAGATGGGAATGGTAAAAATGAATTACCACCTTTTTGTTGCGGAGTTGAATTATTACTATCTGCCGTCAATCGTGTGGTTAGCAACGATGTTCTAGCTGGAGTGGTACTACCACTCTGAGATGTTGATGTTGACGTGGTTATCGAACGAGGTAGGAATCCCATTTGGGTGTCGGGCAGTTTTGGGTTGGTATCATTAAAGCTACCAAATGTTGAATAATTAACACTTGTAGTTGGTTCATTATACACACCATTATGATAATATGATGACACCGATGATGGTCGATTATATGATAAACTATTATTGTAACTATTTATAATGCCCTTCACCTTTGATGACGATGACGGTGATACTGAGAATCCATAGGTAGGTGGATGAGCTCCCATACTACCAATATTAGTAGCACTATCTTCGCTAACAACACTAAGATTCCGACTATTGTTGTTGTCGTTATTGCCGTTATGAACAAGACCCCTGGGAGTCATACTAGGATCCGAGGGTGATGTAGGCTCATAAAGGTTTTCATTCGACTTGGATTTGTAACTGGTATCGAAATAATTACCCTGAGAGGGATCAATACCGACGACTGGTAAAGTATGAACCGGTAAAGTAGGTGTGATCTGATAACCGGCCGGGTGGGGAGCATAAAATGTATGATCGTCAACGATCTCATTGCCATTATCGTTGGCATTAGTAATATCGTGAGATACACTGGGTATACCAATAGGAATAGGTCCTGGCCCGGGCATAGACATAGGCCCCGGAATGGGCCCCGGGGAATTCGGATTTACATAATCAGCATTACTCGGAGCCGTGAATACTGAGTTCTTAGAGTCCATATTGTGTACAGAAGATACATTCGTGGACGAGTCCTGTTGAAGGTTAGTAATTATAAATAGGGGGTATAATGAATTTTACCGTACATACCGTCATAAGCGAGCGGAATAACAAACTGGACGGGGGAGTGTAACAAGACGGAATAAGGTAGATTCAATAATACGGATTTAATAAATATGAAAACAAATAAATAAGATAAGCGTTGTTGATAGATAGATAGATAGACGATGTGCCGCTGTCTTCTCTGCACCCCGACCCGGAAGGTTGAACATGCTTGCTGGGAGTTCTTTCTTCAGTTAGTATACAGGGGATTATTCTTATTCTACACTTTATTCTGCTTAATTCTACTTTATTCGACCTTAACACCAAAGAAGATGTCTACAGCTTCTAAGGTGACATTTGGCATAACTTGCGTGGCTTCTTTAATGACGGTGGTCGGTGTACACTTTGTACAAGCGCTGGAGCGTGAAGCACTTCATCAGGGTCCAATCAAGGACGCGGAACGAGTTCGTCTTAAGAAGGAAGCCGCTGAAGCTAATTCGGCCTTGTCCGCTGAAGATGCCAAGAAATTAGCTAAACGACAAGCGCGTGAGGATGAGCATGAACTTCAAAAGATGTTGAAGGCCCAATATGAGGCTGTTCAACCGTTAAGTGGTGAGATCGTTGTTGATAGTGACGGAACCGTACAAAAGTAGTTTGACGCTGAATTAGTCGTCTGATCCCCTAGAACCCATCCGGCTACACTCTTACCCTGTATATATGAAGAGCCGTAGTCTGTTTAGGTAGTAAACACAATAAATTGCATGTATATATCTATCCATCTATCTATCTATCTAAGCATATTATAGCAATGGTCCTTCTCGCTGCTTAGTCATGGGATCGTATATTCCATTACATACACACGGAAGGCCTTACCCGGCAACGTTATCTACTTTAAGGCTTCAACGCAATATTCTATTAGGCGTAATAACTCATAATCAAATTGCAATGTTAGCTGGAACTGCTTTAAGATCACTCATTGGCGTACGCGTCTTGCCTGTTTTCCGTCAATCGGCATTGGCTTCGTTCAAGTCTTATTCGACGATCACTACCGTTACTTCACCTAAGATCGTTAAACCTCTTGCACCTTATTCTCATGCTGTAAAGGCTAATGGTGAGTAATTACGGAGCGAATAGGGGGTGAGTAGTAGCTCTACTTGGTTAGAGTAATAACTCGGTTTAATTGGGGTATACTCGGTTAGGGTAATAGCTCTACTCAATTGGAGTAAATAACTCAGCCTCGCTTCGCTAGATTGAGTTCTCGATTGTCCTCAATTGTTCTTGATCAAATTTTTACTAACTATTTAGGTTTCGTTTACGTATCTGGTATGATCCCTATGACCGTTGATGGCGCCAAGGTTGAAGGCGATATCAAGGATGCTACTGTAAGTGCCCGCGCCCTCTATATATTGTATTAGTTTACACACATCTAACATTCTACAGCGTCAAGTACTTGAAAATGTCAAGGCCGTCCTCGAAGAAAGTGGTTCTGATCTCACCAAGATCCTTAAGGGTAAGTAATATCTATTCCAGTTAAACTTTTCCCTAATACCCACTAACTCTCTAGTCAACATTTACATCACTGATATGGCTAAATTCGGTGAAGTCAACTCCGTTTACGCTCAAGTAAGTATTACATGCATAAAACAAATCGTTTATCGCTTATGACTCGATCTAACTATATCTGCAGTACTTTACCACCCACATGCCAGCACGTACTTGTGTCGCCGTCAAGGAACTTCCTATGAACTTTGAAGTAAGTAAAATGAATATGATTTTTATAATGAAAATAAGCTAACATAATAGGTTGAAATGGAATGTGTCGCCGTTTACTAAATAATATATAGATTAATATATATATATACATAGGAATACATTTATCAATTTAGGTCTAAACCCTAACTCCTGCTGAGTCAGCTGGGAGATTGCCGCCGCTCGCCATCACATAACCGCTGACGTAATTCGGTTGGCCTCCCAAGACATATACCATAATATCCCCATGCCTCAAACTACGCCTGGCCCGCCAAAAGTTTCAACTGCAGAGGTAAGAAACGATTTAGTAAACCCGTGGAGAACTCTGGTTTTTGTTTGTTTTCAGTGTAATTGTAATTAAGACTAAATTTGTTCAAAATGGCCCAAAGAGTTACTTACAGAAGAAGAAATCCTTGTATGTATTAACCAGCGTAACCAGTTAATGATTTATTTTATTTTATTGTCATTATATGGTTTTCGTTGTAATTTTGCAATTTTGCAATTTTTTTCGTTTTTCATTATTTACTAACATCTTTCAGACAACACCAAGTCCAATAAGGTCAAGGTCATCAAGACCCCCGGTGGTAACCT
>JAKUCD010000102.1:0-31320 GCA_030563525.1 Nadsonia commutata
CAGAATATTATATTCAGCACGCGTGGGACCGGGGTTCAATTCCCCGTTTCGGAGAGTTTTTGTATAATAGGTATATTTGTTTTAGTTATGAATACTGTCCCTCGTTTTAGTCGGCGTGCAAACTCCTGTTCCGACGTAGTTGTCCACGGAATGGTGATTGACATCATGTCGTCAGTGTTCTTTTTAAACCCATACCAAAGAGAGTCAATAGCTTCTTTGCACCGAACGGTCGCATCCCTTCCCATGCCTTAAAGACAACTAGTTCCAATAGAAAGAACATGATAACGTGGGTAGATTATTCAGGAGATTGTGACAAAAAAGCGATTGAGATATTGATGGATTGAGTTATCAAATAGATAATATGATGCATTCAAAATGTCAACTTAACGGCAGTTGATAAGTTACTATTTTCGTAAATGAGTAATATCTACAGAAGTAAAAAAATTCGTTTGGTAAGCTTATTTAGATGTGAAAAAGACAAGAAACAACAGCGATTACGTATTCACCCGGGTACGAACTGCTAGGACTAATGTATCACAGTAAACTGTAACGCATAAAATGTTTCCGTTTTCATGTCTGCATAGATGGCTGCATTTGATTTGACCCTCTTTTGTACTTCATATACTAATTACTTATGTAGTCATAAAAGAAATATAAAAGCCAATTGTTTTTAAAAAATTTAGAAGAAAAGATAATTAACCTTAATTTTATCCGGAAACAACTGTAAGAATATAATACGGTAATGTGAAAGCTGTTTAGCCTTTTTGGTACAAGTAGCGTCAGTGAGCTCAGAGTTAGAAAACATTGTTGAACATAAAAAAAGGGATATAGAATAACGAGTATATCAATTGGAAACCATATAGCAAAGTGTATAACTATTAATAAATTAAAAAGAACAGTCTATCAAATATAAATACTCATTTTTAAACACCTCATTTATTCATTATTCCCGGAGTGACTAGGTTAGTAGGAATCAAAACGAATGTTCCGGCTTTGTGCAAACTGCGTACATTAAATAAAATATCTAAAATATCGACCCTGAATAGCTGTTGATAGGTGAACAGCTAAGGGGTACACATTGAGCAAACAGAACTAAAATAACAACCTTATTTAACGATAAAAAGGTCAGATCACTGAATAAACAACGTTCATTTGATATTTAAATGTGTGAGCCACAATTACTAACATATATATCACAGAAAATGGTTATACCCAAAAATTGGAACAGTTAAGTAACGAAGCTATTAAAGAGGTTGTTGAAGACAAGTAAAAATTTTTGGAATCTATTTAAGATAGTGTAACAGATTAAATTGAGATCATAGAAAATGGTATAGTATTTGTATTTAAAATAGCTACGTGCCCAGTAGCAGCTGAGTAACTTAAGTGGTTAATAGCGGAAGGAATAGAAGAAATAAAAATTTTGAAGGACTCGTAGGGATGGAAAGAAAGAAAAATAAGGTGACTAAAGTTACCCGAAGTAACAGAAGTAACCGAAGAAATAGAAGTGTGAACCCAAAAAAATCAAGATCCTCAAATATCAAAATATCTTATCTTATTTCTACTTTTCTACTCCCACTTCATCAAAGATTTTCGATGAATGAAGTATAGATTGTTTTTTTGATTGTGGTTTAATTAGATTTTGACATATTTTGAATCATAATTCGAATCTTCAGATGATATAATTTGAGTGATTGATATCAGTAATGAAGTTCGCTTACTAATGAGCTTATCACTTATTTAACATATTCAGCTACAAAAATGGTTTCACAGATTTTGTTCTTATACAATTTAATTCCATAAATTTCTGATCATTGGGACTGCCGGTTTTCATGGAGCTGAATCTCTAATCATTACTTTTATCGCTGATATATACTCTGTTCCGAAATGACCAGTTACATTTCCACTTTAGTTCGGCTTTAATCATACTCTCAAATAGTCACTTCTAAACAAGGAAAAACTTTCCTATTTGATTTCAGTATACCAATTATTTAGTAATTTACAATCTCAAACATAGGGATCTTTACGTTTTTCTGTTATTGTGGTTTTTATTCTGATTACCCCTCGGTATTGATCTTTTGATGGTCTCTCCATTTTATCCATGAATAATCCGCCGTAAACCACTTATTCTATTTTTGAGAATGTTTAAGGGCTCAATCATAGGCTGATGGCAATATGACGCAATCCCTAGAAAACTTTAAATCCCAACAGTTTCATATAATCAGGTCTTTGGTTACTTATTAGTTATATATGCTAAAATTTAATCTGGAAATATTACTTTTACATCTGCATATCAGCCTGTTCATGCCGCCATCATGTTAAGAACCTTTATTTCTGGTTTAATATTTTCAGCCGAATATAGTCAGTTATTATTTCTCACTGCAATAGGATTTAGGTACGATATCATTACCAATTATGTATCTAGTTTTTATCCTCTAGATGTTATGGATTGATTTTCTCCACTTTCATAGTTCTAGGTCTTAAATGGGAATACCCAATCAAATATGATGTGTGAATAATTTCAAAAAGACAACTTTAACAAATATATCATTTATTTCAGACTATATTAGTCGGCTAAATCATAAACTAGAATGATCGATCTTTAACTCTTATCGAAGGTAATAAAAAATCAATTTCAATCATTCGATATGATGATTTTCACAATACTAAAAACTAAGTTGAACTATAAACTCTAGGACCATTGAAATAAAATTTGTTTCTCAAGATCAAAATAAGTCAAATTAACTTTTAAAACCCCATATGTATAACTTGGTTAATTCATAAACATCTTTTTCGTTTACAAAATTTCTTAATCGCACTGCGATTTTCATAATTTTCTTCATGCAGAGTAATTCAACCCACTAGGAAAAACTCCAAAAGGGGGGTTTGAATTGCTTCGAGAACACCACAACGGCACTTTGAACAAACTCTACACAATCCAGCTATTATATATATATTAAATTGCATCTATTGAATCGATGAATAATCTTCAACAAACTACCCTGTACGCTAAACTATCGGCGGAGCTCAAGTCTGAAATCACCCAGCATGAAGGCAATAAGGGTACTATTGATCTCATATATAGGATATTTGAATATTTAGACGCTCATGAATCAAGTAGTGGAGTTAAACGTAATAGGGACACCACTGAATACTCTGATGCCAAGAGAGTGAAAACTGACCAACTAGTCTCATCGTCATCGTCGTCAATATCACCACTGTTATTATCATTGGTGGATATAACTTTCAATGCGCCATTAAGGAAAAAGCTCTCAATCTTCTTTTACCAAAAATATTTGATTATATCTAAATCCAAATTGTCAACTGATGCTTCTCTGATTGATAATTTGGTGCTAAAGTTGACATATAAGTCAGATATATCGTCAATTTTAAGTTTACCAGTACCTGAAAAGGCGGTAAGTCAATACAATTTTCTCATCTTTAATAATGAGACCCCACATGAGCCAGCTATTATATTTACGGTCCCCGAACTTTATAATGAAAAACTGGTAGGTGAAGATAAGTTCATAAAGGAAAATTCGTTATCAACGGTATCATTCCCTGAGTTAATGGTTAAGTTGGTTCAATCAGTTTCATTAATTAAAGTTGATCAGCCTAATCAAAATGTATTCGTCTCTGCTCTTAGAGGTGGATTAAAGAAAACTATTTTAAATTATCATGTTGGAGCTCATAGAGGTTCAAAGGAAGGGTATCTTTACTTTTTAGATGATAAAATTATATTTGGATTCAAGAAACCAGTATTATTACTATCACTCACTGAAATTGATTCAGTATCATTCTCCTCCGTAACAAGAATGACATTTAACTTAGTTATTACACTCACGACTAAGGCCGCTGAAAGAATTGGTTGTGGTATCGTGTTGGAATTTTCAATGATTGATCAAGATGAGTATCAGGGAATTGAGCAATATATTATTAATGAAGGTTTAGATAATAGTAGTATGAGCGAGGAGAGAAAGGCGAAAATTCAATTAAAGGAGAATCGAAACCAATTAACTAGTGGTACTGAGAATGAGGGCGAATTACAACCAGTTCAACGGATAGATGAGGAAGTAAAAAATCAAAATCAAACACAAAGTCTAAATGATCTTTTGGGTGATGATGAGGATGAGGAAGATGATGAAGATTTTGAAATCAATTCATCTGATGATGATGGTGGCTCGCTGGGTGGTAGTTCTGATGATGATGATATGAGTGACGAGGGTCAAGAAATGGAAGCCGATAACGATGCCGATGAACAAGTTTAACTATAGATTATTTTTTACTTTTTTTCAATTTTATTTTTATTTTCGTTATTATTACATGAGAGAAATTTAGGTTTATCTCTTTAATGGGCTAAAATACCCTCACAATCAAGTTCATACCTTAATCTAGTTTCAATCTCTGATACCCTTTGACATAATTCGGTCAAAGTTTCCGCTGTAATGCTTAATTTCTTTGATGAACAATTCCCACTAGTAGTGTTCCTCTGAATTTCTGTCAACATAATTTCCGTTTGTTTCGCATGATCGCCCAATTGTAAAAAACGGGTTAGTATTGGTGATGAAAAGAATTGATCTAGCGTGTCGTCAGAAGAAACAATGATTAATAGTAAGGCTGACCTCATACTCTCTAGTTTATAAGAATCATTAATCCTGGAATGATCAATTCGGAGTAAAATGGTCTTCAAATCTAATTATAGTTAGTATCCAGACGGTAAAACCACACTTGTTTATATTTAACTTACGTTTTATTGATTTGGCGAAAACTTTAATTAACTCTGAATGATGTTCAATTTCGTTCTGTATTCTATTAATTTCATCAGGGATTTCAATCTTATCTGATATTTCAGCGAAATCGCAATCCCATATATTAGTTGCTAAAACCTCGTTAGAATTCGCGATAAGGCCATTTAATGAACCCAAATTTCTACTTACCATCCGATATACAATCTTGAGTATTATTATACCGTGTTTCGATATCTATTTCTACAACAATTAAGGCGTATTAGTAGACTTGATTTCTATCAACAATGACCATTGCTAAAGATATTCAATCACATACCAGTTCGACTCATATTTATTTCATTTTCATCACCGGATAGGTCAATATCCCAATTTATCTCTGAACTATCAATCATTGGTGCGATAAGTTGATGATGATGATGGTTTGAGGTTGTTTTATTAATGCGGTATTGATGGATGAAAGGCGCGTCCTTACGTCTTTTTTCGGATTATGTAAGCTAAACATAATCTTAATTTTATATTTTCGATAGTTTCGTGATATTTACATTTTTATATCTTAATTTTGATTTAGAGATGTTACTTATATCTGTATTCTTATTTGATTATTATAATAATTTTTCAAAATTTGATAACGGTTGAAACATTGCTTGTTTCTGTAATCTCACTCCGAATCCCATTTCATTAGCGCTAACGGGTACATTTGCCGTTGTCAAGGGGAAGACTAATTCCAATTCAATCGTAGGTGCACTAAATGTAATTGCAAGATCATAATCCGTTTCTAATAATCTACCATTTATAGCATCCTTAATTCTTAATACTTTGCTGTCGCCGATTATATGGAATGCTGCTTTACCATTATCGATAATTTCTGTCAATGTAGGTGGAGTTTGAACTTGATATGCAAATGTGAAATTCAGTTTATTATCCATAAATTTCAATATCACGGGTTTTATAGCTGGCCTTTGTGTTGCTGTAGATGATGGTGTAGTGGGCGGGGCTATTGAAGATTGGATTGACGATTGAGATCTAGTATCGTAATCATATAATGACGAGGACGAATAGGGACTATCTGCCATTTTATTAGTAGTCTCAATAGTGTTGTTAGTACCATTATGAGTGCCATTTAGTTTAGTATCAGATCCAGGGTCATTGGTATTGGCACCAGCACCGTCACCGCCACTGTCACTGACTACACCCTTACCGGCCTCTTCGATAATTGATGGATAATCCAAGTTAATCATTTCATGAAACACATTACCCAATGCATAAACAATAGCATCAAACCCAAAATCACGTACGCAACCACCGACAATCATTTTCATAAAATTAGCCTCTAATGTTCTATCATCATCGGTCTTGGTCACTGATGAATCTGATTGTGTTTTCAATTTCATTTGACTTACTAAGAATGAAAGTGTATGATCAGTTATAAGTTTTTCTCTTAATGTATCAATACTTTTATTAGACAAGACAGAAACGAAATGGCGTTCAAGGATGAACGATACCGATGAAACAATGATCGATGCCCCTAAAACTTCCAGATTCTTAGAGTTAAGGTGATTGCATGATTTTGATCTATGAATGAATAATACCAATCGATCACACGCTGAAACGAAATGAGATTCGACTGGGGTCATACCTAGAGATAATGAGGACATGGATGGCAATGAAACGGCATTCTCCGATTGATATGCATATGGTGAAGGCTGTGATGTTGGTGTCGGTGTTGATATTTGTGTTAACTGTGATGATGGGTTCGTTTGAATGGGTAATGATGACTGATAGGGAGATCTTGAAGGGAATAAGAAATTGTCACCGTCAGCGGTGTTGGCTAGTGTTGGCATAGATCCCGATGCCACTAGCGCCTTTATAGCTATTCTCTCAGCCTGTTGTAATCCCTTATTATGATTTGATGGTAGTCGACCTTGCCCCAGACTTTCAATCTCTAATTCAAAGGGGCTGTTAATCTCCGCGAACCCAGTTGAGTACCTCGGCAACGAGTTGGCTTTGTTAAAGGGAGTATAGGCCAGTCCATTAGCCAGCGTCTGTCCTAAACCATGGCCATAGCTATGGTTTAGGCCATGACTATGAACGGTAGCACCGAGGATCTTCTTCTTACTCCTCGGAGGCCGTTTACGATTTCGGCGCACCGACTGTATAGCCGCTCGTACCAATTTATCGAAATCCGGCAACGAGTCTATCGAGAAATTGTACTCTTCGCGCAACTGATTAGCGACTCTTGTTATATCCTCATCCTGTTCTGATGCCTTCTTGTTACTAAGGGCTAAGGTATCGATAAGTTCTAACCGGCGCGCTGAAAACCGTTTCCATTTACTTTCATCTATGAAATTCAATCTCTCTCGAATAATTTGAGTAAGTCCCAGTCCACGACTGTTGGCCATCATATGTAAATCTTCATCCATAATGATTTTATTTGTACTTAAAACGTTAATTACTATGAATCGGAGTCGAATGAGTCGTGAGTCGTCAATATCGAAATGGCTCACGATCTGAGGTCGGGTTAGGGTTCGCTTTGGGACTATCGAAACAGTTAATCTTTATTGTATACTGTTTAATTGATTAGTTTTATTGTATTGATTAGCGTTAATTGTATCATGCCCGCGAAGAAGAAGGTATCAGAAGCGGCGAAAAACATGGAATTGGCCGACATCAGTATGGTTTCAGAGGACACATCGATGGCCGATGTGTCGGTGAATGATATCAGGACGAAATCCAAGCCTAAACGACAGGTCAAACGACAGGCTAAAAAGAGTATACCGAATAATAGTGTCAAGGTCGTTACTGGCGATCAATCACATTCTAATTCGTTGCCAATGATTCATGAAGATTCCGATGGTGTGTATTAATGGGGGCTGTTTTCTTTTTGTGTTTTGTGTTTTGTTTTGTGTTTTTTACTCATTCTAACTATATTAGGTAACGATTCTATCATCTCGAAAGGCCGACCCTCATCAGTCCCAGTGAAAATAGAGCCTAAAAGAAGAAAGAGATCATCAGCGGCTAATGCGAAGATTGGTGCCGTAGGTGGCCTTCCCGCGAAACAACCACCGGTGAAGTCATCGTCAAATGAAGAAGGTTCAAGAATCAGTCAACCCCCGTTCAAAACCCCGGAACTACCATTGATTGACTTTTCGTCAGCGGTGCTAAACACGGTGGTCCCTGCCCCCCTGGACTTTAGATATACTCGATTAGTCAATTTACGTGAAACAAAGGCCGAATCCTTACTTAATGATTTCAAGGTAAATTATGAACGTAAATCTCAAGCGGCTGAGAAGCTCATTGAAGAATTATCGACCAAAGTCGCGGATCTTAGAGCTGAGAATGCTCTATTAAGGAATAAGTCTTCCATACATCAATATGAAGAAATTATTGAACAACATCGTGATCAAGTACTTGAATATGAAGAAGAACTAACGATATTAAGACAAAGACTAAGGTCGAGGGGTGGTAATGGTAATGATGATTTTATTAGTAATTTAAAACATCAAATGGTCTGTGAACTCGGTGGTGTCTTAGTCACTGATGTTAAAGACGAACCCGGTAATCGCGTATACAATTGTATCCAAAGAGGTAAACATGGTGTTTTCAATTACCAATTATCCACAATGGTTAATGAAGCCGGTGACGAAGCTCAAGAGTTTACATTTACTCCGTTCTTGGACGAAGTTCGTGATGAACTTGTTATTAATTTATTGCCAAGTTATTTTACGGGACAATTATTGTTTTCGCGTGATTCAGTAAGTATTAATCGTCTTTTTTTAATTAATCGTCTCTTTTTGGCTTTTTCTTTTTCTTTCCCCACATTACTAACTCATTTCTTCAGTTAGGCCTATTCGGATGGAAAATTGCACAATCTTTACATCAAAAGCTTGGTTAATGTCGTTTATAACACTTGTAATAATAGATACGGTAAATTTAAATAAAATATATTAGTTCATATACGTATCATCGTTACACCGTCCTCACTCTTCCTCGCTCAGGGTTCGTGCTTACATAACCGTCCTCAGTAAATCGTTGGGTGTCCCTTTTGAGATTCCCGGCTGAATTCCGCGATCGTAGATTAAATATTAAAATACCAGCCACCAGAGTTAGATTATTACACCATTTGGTTTTGTAAATAAATTCAGAATTGGCTCAGGTACACGTCTGAACTGTTGTATTTTTTTTTTTGGTAAAAAGGTACTTGACATCGAAAAACTTCAGTGTGAAAAGTTATTGCTGAAGATCCGATAAACCAACAACAAACAAGAAGAACAACAATAAAACACCATTCAAACAAACAACAAACGTTATTAGACTTTAACAAATCAAGCATTCAAAATGGAAGACAAATATATTGGATTATCGCTAGCTGTTTCATCATCGCTGGCCATTGGCACTAGTTTTATCATTACCAAGAAGGGTCTTCAAGATGCATCTTCACGTCATGGTTATGAGGGTGATAGTTTTGCTTATTTGAAAAATCCTATTTGGTGGGCTGGTATGATTACAATGGCATTAGGAGAAATTGCTAATTTCGCCGCTTATACCTTCGCGCCTGCTATTTTAGTTACTCCACTTGGTGCTTTATCAGTACTTATCGGTGCCGTATTAGCGGCATTCTTCCTCAAGGAAGAATTAGGTATGTTGGGTAAATTAGGCTGTGCTATTTGTCTTATTGGTTCAGTTATTATTGTACTTCATGCTCCTCCGGATAAGGAAATTGATACCGTTGATGAAATTCTTATTTATGCCGTACAACCTGGCTTTTTATGTTATGTCATCTTAGTAGCAGTATTTGCTTTGGTTATGATTTATAAAGTTGCACCGATCTATGGACGAAAAAATCCTATGATTTATATCTCAATTTGTTCAACCGTTGGTTCAATTTCCGTTATGTCAATTAAGGCCTTTGGTATTGCCCTTAAATTAACCTTTGCCGGTAATAACCAATTCACTCATCCATCAACCTACGTGTTTGTTATTGTGGTAATAGTATGTATTCTTACCCAAATGAATTATTTCAATAAGGCCCTTGATCAATTCGATACATCTATTGTTAATCCACTTTATTATGTCAGTTTTACAACTTTCACACTCTGTGCATCATTCATTCTTTTCGGTGGATTTAATACCACTGATGCATCAAATACTATTTCATTACTTTGTGGATTCTTAACTATCTTTGCCGGTGTATACTTATTAAACATTTCTCGTGCTGATCCCGACGGTAGATCATTATTACCAACTAAGGCCCTGGATGGTATGCCAATGGATAATACAATTGCCGGTATGTCAACACGTAGAAGTGTACAATTACAACGTCATAGAAGGTCAGAATCGATAAGATCTCAAGAAGCAAGATTATATGGTGATTATGTTGAAGATGAAGCCACCCTTGGGTTGACGCGATTAGATGATGGTAATGATGTTGATAGTGATCATGATTATTCAAGAAGTAATGATGGTGCTTATAGTATGAGAAGAGTATAAAATTTTTAATAGACTTGATTATAAATATATATATAAATATATATATATTCGAATGAACCTGATCGTAGCGAAAGTGAGTGAGTGAGTGAGTGAGTGATTAACTAATATGATTAAGACTAATGATAGATTAGATGATCGGTTATTCACTCTATAACACGCTACCCTCTACCATTTTGTTCTGTAGTCGTCGTCTCATACCATCTCATACCATCTCATACCATATCACACCATCTCACTACAATTTCGTTACGATTCTATCTAAGTTGGAGACATCGTACACACTGGCAAGTGAATTGTTTTATGGTAGATCCCTCTGAATGTCATAATAGCAACCACTTTTTCTTTAAATAACTGTTGTTTGAATTACATACAGGCACCAGAAGAGAGTAAACCTCATTTATATATACGTTGGGACTCAATTCTAAATCACTAGGCCAAGAACAATATGATTAAAGTGGCAAAGTATCAATCGAAAGAGAGATTATTGATACCTAATTCGTTTCTATTTTGTGAATTTACGATTTCGACAGTGTTGCACGCATTTTTGAGAGTATAATTACCCTATACTCAACGAATATTAAGATAATTTTTCATTTAGTGTTATCTCGAGTTACTTTCGTATTTCAGTCCCTTACTAATGTATTCGAAACCGAAAGCTATCATTAAGTTATAATGGTTTTTTATTATTACAGTGGAACAGGTTTTATTGAAAGTATCTTTAACTCTAAATAAGTATTATTACTTCTGAAAATTTTCTTTTTACCACCAAAATAACTATTTGAATCTTCACTACATCACGGAATATCAGAAGCAGAGCTTTTAGAGCTTTCATATAGCAATACTGATACTGACGGAAACTGCCCATGTGTCCGAATTGAGAGGGCCGCTTATACAAATGAAGCAAAAATGATCAAGACGAGGGCTCAAGAATTAGAAATATGGCTATTATAGGAAGTTGCATGTAGCGTAAATTGGTTAGTGTCTAGTTAAAATCTTCTTAAATATATATAATCATTTGCAAGTATGTATTTCGTTTCTACGGAATGAAAAAAAATTGAAAACAAGAAAAAAACTTTAGGAAAAGACATTTTCGGCCAGTGAATATAATTTTTGGAAAAAAATTGTTTAGGCTAAAATACTTCGGTATTTCACTTCTTGACAATCTTTTCATCACAAATATTTGACGCAAAGACATTGGTAGATGGTTCATGACGATTCTTTCTGAACTTCTTGAATGGCTTCTTGATCATATCAGTAACACCAACAATAGACCAGACCTTGACTCTTATAAGGTAGTAGCATACCAAACATGACAGCGAAATTAAAAATGACGTAAACATGAAACAGAAAGTTCTCCATTTGTAACTCCACTAAAAATTGAAGGCAACCATGGCATAATGTAAGCACAGTAGTTACGAGGATTGGTAGCATTACCATCAAGGAGGTTATCCAGTATTATCCTCCACGAAACGGCGAGCAAATTTAAGACAAGTTTGGCCAGCAGGGGAATTGAAAACACCAAATTCTTCAGGTTGACAGATAATCTTCTTATCTTCTACAATGGGAGCAACAAAGGATATACCTAGTAGATGTAAGCAGAAACCCTGTACATTGAAATGCCATTCACTTGCTTTAAGTATGCTGTTGTATTCATGAATTTAGTTTGACGAAAAAATTATAGCTATCTATTAATGAATAAATAAAATAATTGAGGACTGCACTGCAACAAACGATCCCAATATACCTCAGCAATATAATATGGTTTCTAGACTAGTTTGAATGAGGGAAGTCATTTAATTCTTTTAGTAAATGATTGAATCATTTGTAACTCGCCAGTGCATATCCATTGATAATTTTTTTTGACAAGAACTACAGATTTCAATTATATTCTCCGTGAGATCGGCTATTTTAAGATTGCTTTGAGCTGTTGCTCGATCATTTTAGGCTTCATATGACATAATTTCGATATCAAATGATGCTTTTGATGTTTCTATCAAATTTATCAGTTCACTAAGTTCACGCGTTTCAGGTGGTGGTTGGTTATCAGATACTTGTCCTGTAAGGTTGTAAGCCAATATTTCCTTTAATGCCCGATCTATAATAATTTGCTCATCCGAAGTCGTGTGTTCATGAGTCACAAATTGATTTCGCAATACAGATTCTTTTAGAGTGTAGGTTTATGAGTTTTTCTTCGTTTCCAATCAGCCAGCTTAATCGTAAGCCTCTCACCCTCTGGTTGGCTTGGTGAGAAAATAGAGGCCTGGGAATGGTATCATCCTCATTAAATTGTTGTTTCATGTTATCCAGCGTTTGAAAGGTGAATAAAAACAATAATATATGTCAGTGAATAAATTGACCACCGTTTGTGTTGAAGGAGTTTAGTTTGATTCTTTAACTTTTTTTCAACATCAATTTCGGTCATTTTTGTAATTTAATTTTTATAAAAATTACATACACCGAACAAAGCAGAAAAAGTGGATTCACGTACGTTTAGTTCAAATAAATCCATTCTTTTTTCAATTCAGAACCAAAACAATTAATATCTGGAAGGAATATTAAGCAGGAATGAAGTAAATTGCGTGTATGATGAAAACAGGATGATCGTGATAGGGAGATTAGGATGGATTCAGCCGCAGACGATCCGGTCAATGGTTCAATTTGTACATTGGTGATCAGAGTAAAATAGCGATTAGAGAATATTATATTAGCTCAATGGTACTATTATTACTGAATAATATACATATATATATATATATTTATGAATTCCTTCTAATACTTACACCGGATAATTTTAATGCTGCTTGCATATTATTCGTAGGCCACACACCATTGCCTTGCCCAAAACGGCGATGATTTGCACGAATGACATTCGTGCAAAGTGATCATGAGTATTACCACTAATTCATGCAAATATCGATTGATAGATTGCCCAAGTTCAGGGGCCCGATCTGAGTTTCAAAATCGTTATCACGGTTACGTTCGTAAATGGTTGATCACGATAAGATCTAACAACAAGGATCTTCAGAGAATTGAATGAAAGAAGATAAACATGAAGGTTATTAAAGTATAATTTTTGTCTTCAGGGTATTAGCCGTGGGAGGTTAATTATAAGCCTCATTGAAATGGTATGGAGCAATATTTAACGTTAGGATCGGCATGGGGTTACTTCAACATAATGTCAACAACTAGGAGCAGCCCAGAACGAATGGTCGAGTACTGTTACTCTGGTTCATTCCGTGAAGTACCAATAATGAGAATACGGGGTAATAAGAGAATAAGCTGCGATATTCTCATTACACTCTTTATTCACTCTAATCACCAGGACAATAAGGCAACTAATACAAGTTCGGCGCCGCATGTTTCAGGGCGCATGTACCCCGCGTGGTCTCCCGCCGCGCATGTTGCCGCACACCTGCGGAAATGTGGCAGCATGGCGTGAGAATGTTATATATATATATATCGACCATCGAGAACTGATAGGACAACTTCTTAACGACGATCTCAGCAAACTTGAAATTATGCCTTCTGTATCTGTACAAGCTTCAAGATCATTATCGCCCACTAACACTGACATGGTGGGTCCCAGGGTGATGGGGTCAAATAATAATAACTTCTCGGACTGTTCTGCGGTCAGCCCCAAATTGCCCTCGGTCAGTCCCCGGTTAAGCCGACGCCATTCGACGGCTGATTGCCATGCGGGGCGACACCACCATCGTGCGCCATGTGTGGCTATTCAGTTCACGCCGAAGAATAATAATAAAAGTAAAGATGCTAGTAATAATAATAATGATAATAATAATGTGCATGACTGGCCTGTACCGTCGTTCCCAGCGGTCAAGGAGGGCATGTGGAGTGAATATTGTTGGGATTGGGACTGGCAGCGATGCGGCCTAAGTCAAGATAATAATGGTTATAGGATACCACGCACATCATGGTCTCAAGCTAGTTTGAATGCTTCCTATCAATGTCCAGAGGTGGTGTTGGTGCCGGAGGTTTATGGTCGAGTTGGTCTTAGATGTGTCGATGACAAGAGTATGCCAGTTAGGTTAAGAACCACTAGTGATAAAAATGATAGAACAAGCAAGCAAAGCTAGCGAGTAAAGAACTTAAAAAAGAAAAAATGGTATTGTTATCCGGCAATTTAAAACTTGTTTTAATTCTTTTTATATTTATTTTTCCTATTTTATACTTATTTCAATTTTAAGTATGAAACTAAGAATAAAGAACCTTCAACCAAAAACAGGAAAATAGAATTAAAAAAATTAATAAAAAGTATATTCATATAATGATATATATTAATCGAGATTATAAAAGTGCAAGGGAATTTTATTAAGGTTTTATATGGTAGTGGGATCATTATTCGATCATTACCGGTCCTTGTAGGAGGACGGTAAATATAAGAAGGATTGAGGATAAAAGTCCTACATATTCGCACAGAAGAAAATTATTTATTATTCAATCCTATTCGAATAAGATATCTTCACTCTTAATTACGCTCCTTGTTTCACAGTAGCGAGAATAATTCAGCAATGATGCTTCTTCGATGACATGACAAATTAGCATCGGTTGAAATCACTAGTGAAGATGGTTGTGTGACTACTCATATCCGATTTGGCGGTGGTGACACACATTACTGTTGAACAGCATGGGATAGGCTATTATTGATAAATATATGGCTGTACTTGGTCCATTTGATTGCAATGGTGAATCCAGAATAAGTTAACCTTACCGTGCATTCTTCACATACACAACACAGACCGCAGGAAAGCATGCGATTTATAACTTAACTATAAATGAATCTTTGAGTATATATGGTTATCATCCAAGCTTATAATTATTCTTTATTTATTCTACGGCAACAAGTAGTACCCAAAAATCATTAACGCTTCATTAGTTTCTGGATAAACTGAATTTAACAAGCGCAAATTGAAACAAGAGTTTACATAAATAGTTTGTATGGTCTAAACGAACAACGATTGCTTAACTACGAGATAACAATGACTTCTTGAAAGATATATTCTTATCTTTCATCTCCATAACACACGGGATATTAGTCCGACCGGGATTGGCTGTTTAACGTAAAAAAACAACTATTCGGGATTTGATATCTTGGCTTTGGCTAGGCTTAACTACACAATATCGAGCGTTGCAGCACGTGGGTGGAACGATACGCTGGAAACACAACACGTGGGGCCACAGTCGCGCATAACCTTATCTCATTTGTGCCTAATTAACTCATTCTACTTTTCCATTTAAACTTTTAATATCCTGTTCTTTAATTCATTACCGAAATACTGATTTTTCAATTTCTTGAGGACTTTAGTACTTTTTTTTCAATATGATTTAATTGTACAATTCTCGGCAAACAACGGCACACAATGTCGCCACCCGTCTCCGGCACATGCTCCCTCCTCCATTGACTTGAGACATTGATTATCATTTCCCTTTATCTTCATATATATCAGCTCAACTCCGTCTGAAATTCTCAAAATCACTTTGGCGATTGAATTCGTTATTTTCGAAAAAAGAAAAAAGTCGTGGTAGTGATCCTAGTCAAAATAGTGGTGATCGCGTGATCTCGCCCCTGCCCTGCCCCGCGCCGAGGCAGGATGATTAGCCACTTAGTCATCCAATCTCCTGATGACTAAACCCAACGTTGTTACCTCGGCAACGGGTGCCCCGCCAAGTAAAAGCTCAAACAACGTGGGACCATAAACGCAGCTGATTGGCCGCCTTATGGACTAGCCGTTGTTGTTTGATGTGGATTTTGACGGCTTTTCATGCCCTTTTTGCCGAATTTCTCACTGTGCGGCTCGGAATCGCATCAGGGAACCGATTAGATTAACGGGCAAAGAGGTTATTAACAAATCTATTTTTTTCTGTTTTATAACACCCCTTGATTACCCTTTTTTCTAGCTAAGCTTTTCATTAAACACTTGGCCGAAATATTGGTATAATAAATAGAAAAAAAATGAAGTTTAACGATTCGCTACAGTACAACGCGGTACCGGAATGGAATCAGAATTACATTGCTTATTCAAATCTTAAGAAGCTCATCTACACGCTGGAGAAGACCATTCAAGTGGACCGTCATGATGGCTCCTTCGGTCACGATGCGGAGAATTCAGCATTGATTCAAAATTCGGATTCAAATCCTCAATTTATCTTTGCGGCCGCTTTAGACGCTGAGTCCGAAAAGATTAATCAATTTTACACTGACCAAGAGTCGAAGATTTACGCCTCGCTTAATCACCTCAAGGATCTTAGTGGTCAGCTCCATCATCAGAGTCACGTTGATGACTCCTGGGGAACGTCAAAGGAAAGTGAAAAATATAACGATAATAACCCTTATACGCTGAATTCTGATTCGGCCGCGATTACCGTTAACCCTTTTTTGGCCGATAGTAACTTACACAGTACTAATAGCGATCAAAATGATATTAACTTACTTGATATTGATACCAAGTCTTTGCGTAGCGATATTGAAAGAATGAATACCCGTGATTCTAGAGCTTCAGTGAATTCTACTGATGATTTCGACTCTCGTTTCAATTCTTCTTACGATCGTCGTGTTCAACTTAAGAAAATGGCTACATCCGTTTACGTTTCACTCACTGAACTTCGTTCTTATCAACAACTTAATGGTACTGGTTTCGCTAAGGCCCTTAAGAAATTCGACAAAATTATGAACACCAACTTCAAGGATACTTACTTGAATTCACTCGCCACTAAGACTTATATTTTCTCACCCGAGGTAGAAAGAATCTTGGATGAAAGAGTTCTTGAATCCATTCAACTTTACGCTCATTTAGCCACTGGTTCTGATGTTAAACAAGCCAAGGCCGAATTACGTCTTCATTTACGTGAACATGTTGTATGGGAACGTAATACCGTATGGAATGATATGATTGGTCTTGAACGTCAATCAGTGGCTAATATTTCAGCTCGTCGTATGCGCGAAGATAATATCAAGGCCATTGAATTACAAGGTGAAAATCCTACCGTCCTTTTAGAAGAAAAGCCTAAATACGTTAGACTATGGAAGCTCCCCGTCCCAGTTTGGTTGTGGAATTTCAAGATGGCCAAGATTTTATTGGCTGTTGTTATATTTGCTGTTCTTACCTGTGTTAAGACCCTTAATGATCCTATTCAGGGTAAGGCCTTGGCCATTTTAGCCGTGTGTTCTTACCTTTGGGCCACTGAGGCTATACCCCTTTTCGCCACCTCTTTACTTGTTCCTCTTCTCGTAACCGCCTTACAAGTTATGAAGAACGATGATGGTACTATTATGACAGCTCCCGAAACCGGTGACTATATCTTGAGTACTATGTGGAATAATGTTATTATGTTACTTTTAGGTGGTTTCACCTTAGCTTCCGCTCTTAGTAAATATAAAATTGCCAAGGTTCTTGCCACTGCTATCTTGTCACGAGTTGGTACCAATCCCAGTTTGGTACTCGCCGTTATGATGTTCCTCTCATGGTTTTTATCCATGTGGATTTCAAACGTTGCATCCCCTGTACTCATGTTCTCAATTGCTGACCCCCTTTTAAGAACCTTACCCTCAGGTTCTCGTTTCGCCAAGGCCCTCATTTTAGGTATTGCTTTAGCTGCTAATATTGGTGGTATGGCTTCACCCATTTCATCGCCTCAAAATTTAATTGCTATCTCTTACATGGACCCCGCACCTTCATGGGGTGCTTGGTTCAAGGTTGCCATCCCCGTTTGTATTTTTTGCTTATTCTGTACTTGGACTTTTATCGTCGTTACCTTTCAACCTGGTAATACTATTATTCAACCTATTCGTTTCCAAAAGGAACATTTCACCGTC
The DNA here is from genome assembly GCA_030563525.1 of Nadsonia commutata. NCBI lineage: Eukaryota > Fungi > Ascomycota > Dipodascomycetes > Dipodascales > Nadsonia > Nadsonia commutata. Next base: position 18,064 of record JAKUCD010000102.1, read on the forward strand.
AAACATTGGTTTATCTGTGTTGTTACCATCGGTACCATTATCCTTTGGTGTACTGATCAACAATTAGAGGATCATTTAGCAGGTAACGGTATTATCGCTATTATCCCTATTCTACTTTTCTTCGGTTCCGGTATTTTAACTGGCGATGATTTCAATGGTTTCCTTTGGACTATTGTCGGTTTAGCTATGGGTGGTATTGCTCTTGGTAAAGCTATTACATCATCAGGTCTGTTATCTACCATCGCTATGGCCATTGAACGTAAGATTAGTGACATGTCCCTCTTTGGTGTACTTACCGTTTTCGGCGCTCTTGTCATTGTCGTGGCCACCTTCGTATCACACACTGTTGCTGCTCTTGTTATTTTACCCCTCGTTCAACAAATTGGTATCGCTTTACCCGGTAATAAGGCCAATATTCTCGTTATGGCTTGTGCTTTATTATGTTCAGGTGCTATGGGTCTTCCTACGTCAGGTTTCCCGAATGTTACTGCGGTTTGTATGCGTGATCAAATGGGTAGACCTTATGTTACAGTAGGCAATTTCATTACAAGAGGTGTACCGGCTTCAGTATTCTGTTATGCTGTCGTTATCTCTTTAGGTTACTTTATCATGGAAAGTGGTGGATTTTAAAAGAAAATAATTCATCAAACCAAAACCAAAAAAAATTCAATCATCAAAGAAAACTCATTCGCATAAATATTCGAATAGAATGAAAGAAAAATAGATGATTATAAAAGAAAAAAAAAGATATAACATAAAATGTGTATATAGTAATTATGCCTTTCAATAAATTAATTTTTGATACTGTTAAATTTTACGAAAAATAATCAAGAGCATTCGCGCGATAAATGATTAATATTGGATTAAGTTATTCGTCTACTTGAGTTTTTAACTTCTGAAGCTGAATCAGTGAGGGAAACACCCTCAAGATTTCGGCACCACCGTTACCAACCGTTTCATTGCGAGCTTCGAGGTGAATTAAGCATATTCTTTGACCCTTTCGTTAGAAATAAGTCTCTTGAACGCCATCTCGTAAAAGTGTATTGTTTGGTTTGTGGCAACGTAGATCTGATAATCTAATGATTTCGAAGGCCATTATTGTCACTGCCACTCACTCATTTGTAAATGAATTCATTATATGATAATAGATAGATATAACCGGTAACATTCGCTGTCTTCGCTCTAATAACGCTAGATGACGCAGGGAACAGCTTATTTGTGAGGCTGGATGCACGATGCGGTGATATGTTTTAGCCTAATCTTGAGAAACAAGCGTATCGTGATCCATTTTTATATTTTAAGAAGATAATTATTATTGTAATATAGTTATCTTCAAAACTTCATTATGTATATTTATTTAGGGGATCATTTGGCTTATGATTACAATTTCTTCTCGACAAAGCGAAGATGATTCATTGTGTCTGAAAAAGATCATCTTTTCTTAGCGATTTTCATCCTGGATCTATAATCTTCGTTAAAATCTTCAAACATTGCCTTTTAACAAACTGGTAGCGTAAGGTCTTATTTAAGGTTGGTTCATAGAAGAACACATTAATGAAAATCATATTGACTTTCCATATCGATAGAACCAACATAACTTATTCTGAGGTCTTAGCCTCTAATGATGAATAGAGTATTCTAAATGTTGATAATTGCCTATTATTTAACACCACCCTTTTCTAATTTTTTTGAATGGTAGGTTATGTCGACCTCTTAAAGGTCTGTTTACGAATAGATACAATGAAAATTAACATTAGCATATAATTCATAATGAACCAGTTGAAATTTATCATTGGAACAATGCTAGCTAATATGAAACCGGAGTTGCTATGTAAAGTATCAACCTAAATAGTCACCTCTTTAACCGTCCCTTTAGACAGTAGATAAACTTGTGGTTTTTAGTCTACAATCATCTAATGATTTCATGAGTACTTTGGCTTATATAAGGTGTATTTCAATTTGCTATGATTCGTAAACATTTATTTCTTGGCGCAACAATCTTTTCTAAGAAAATGATTTACAAATGTCTTAATTCCATCTTTTTACTCTGCCAACAGAACGAGGGTTATTAAATGCCTCTTCATTATATAGTACATCTATATTGTTTTTTATTTATTCACCTTGATATACAGTCTTATAGTTCAGCCTCATGAAGCAAAAATTCACCGATTACTCTGAAAAATTAATTGATTTCGACGCATTTTTTTTTCTTGAAGGGTATATCTTCAATATATAAAATCAAAAGGGAACTGATATGAACTAGTAACTAAATATCTATTCGATCCATTAGGTTTTAAATTAAAAATGAAAAATAAATGGGAAACTCAATGCTGGCGGTGAGGTATGGAATGTTAACCAAGCGCCTTATCGTGTCTGTTTATACGAGAAATTAAATCAAAGGTCAACAAACGATAAGCGCTCTTGTTTTTCATCATTCCGTCCCTCCTCCTTCAATTTTAACAACAGCCTAAACACCATGACTGGTTTCATTCTGCTGTATCTCACCGGTCATTACAAGAACTTCAAGTCTTGAGTCGCCCAGCGATTAGTGTTTTGTTTTCGAGAAATAGTATTAGAAAACGCCGACATTGCAATTAATACAGCCTTCTGAAAGTCAGCGACAGAAGTGGGTAGTAAACGCCGACATTGTATATGGCCTCGTAAACCCAAAACAATGGACATGTGTTCAATTGTCTTAACTATTACTATTATGCGTTCAATTAATACGACCTTAAAAGTCAGCAGAAGCTATAAGCGATCATTATTTCGCATTGAAATTAATACGACCTTAAAGTCAGAAATATCAGTGATATTATTTCCTTCACTGACTACTATTAACGGTGGTAACGGAATTAAGTTGTTTTTTCGACTGGCCTGTCTAGTTTAATATTACTGGTTATAACATGGCCGTCGGCGGTTAATAAAATTACGTTCAATGCGGTTTTATAAGCTCGAAATTATCTTCAACGATAAGTATTATATGCCAATTGCCCTTTTTTCAGTGTATGTTTCAAAATGTTTTAATCCCCGTTACCACGGCTGGTACCATCTTATTGATAAAATCACTTCTCCCTGCCTTATCCCATTGGGAAAGTGAATCGATGATAAATTGGCTTTGATCCGGCTTTTGAAAAACCTCTCTGTTTTGCGAATTATGGTAAGCACTGAAGTATAACCTCGAACATTTTCTTTTACTGTTACTAACTATCATCTTTTGGTTTTAGCAGTGCGTTGTCACCTTGACTTGAGTAAATCACTCGTCTTTAGTGCCTTTATCCTAGACCTCTTCAAACGCTCCCCCATCTCCTGTTTACTATTATCCGCCCCTAGTTCACCGACTATTCTGTTAGTGTTTCATTATCCGATATTCATCGGGATGCAACACTAACACCATTAGTGATATTGAATACTATTGATTGTTATTAACACATGCCCACCGCTATGACTTTCATTCATATAAACTGATAGTAATCGTGACTGTACCTCATTTTTGCACTCAAACTCATAGGGGATTTGAATCATTCTCCTCTTGGTATCTACCATGGTGGTGGTTTATTTTAATGATGGCTATTATGGCCGCTCACCCCCTTGGCTCGGTATATCCGCAGCTTCATTATTTTTATCATCGGATTTCAGTGCGATATATATCTGCCCAATACTCATCCAGGCTGGTAGCCTCTGGTATGAATAGCCCACTCCCTCTCAAATATGACATTGTAATTTTCTTGCCAAACTGTCGATCGGGTTAGGATCATGAATGCTCATTATAGGATTGATTTTGAGGTTGAGAGGGCATTTTAAACAACTGCATGCTTCTTACTTCAAGACAGCAACCGTTTGGATAATTTATACTGATAGATATGAATACCGAGATGCCACTAGAATTTTTTTTGTTTACTGTTATTTATGTTGATAGACGTTTTTATAAAAATAATAAATTCACACTTGTAACATCGAGACCTTTTTCTTTCATGTATATTCTTCCTACCATTATTCTAAAAGTTTACCAGTCAATAGTAAGCAAATGAAGTCTTCAATCATTAGTAGTTCCTTTTTCGTTATAAAATGTTTCAGTCTTCTTGTTCAGCTTCTATTGTAAGCATGAGTTTGGATGATGACAAGATCTTGCCCGGCATATGGACCTCATCATCATCAGATTGATATGAGAGATATCTTTCACTGTAGGTCTAATATTATGAAGAGGATATATAACTAATTACTCTTTTTTTTCTTCATCTTAACTCCAAACTGTTTTATTTTGGGCAAAGGTAATTTCCTTTACTATGAAACATGGCTCATACGGTATCTGCGACTCACTTGTCTCCATTCGACTCCCATCTTCATCTTTTCATATCTTGAACGATTGATGCACCAATACCCGCCCTTTTACGGATGTTACCTTCTACGATCGGATCCACAGCCCTCAGCATTCTATATCGGATCTAGTCCGAATCCGTATCGTCGGCTTAGGCAACATAATCGTGAACTCGCGGCCGGTGGCGCATATCGCACCAAGGCCGCGAGACGTCGCCCCTGGTCAATGATTGCATTAGTTTATGGGTTCCCATCGAGCAGTATGGCATTGAGCTTTGAACACTCGTTACAGAATGCTTCAAGTAGTCGGTATTTGGCTAGTCGTGATATGGCTCCGAAGAGTCGAGCTCGTTCTCTGAAACAGCATTTGATTAATATTAAATTATTACTTAATGCAGCACGGTTCCGTCGTTTGCCGCTATCATTATCATTTTTCAATGAAGCCGTGTATCATTCATGGTGTGTGGATACAGCATCGGTAGAATTAAATCCTAATGTTTTTATTCAATTGGATGTACCGTCCTCGACCAGCTCACACTCGACGACAACAACGGCTACTGATACTAACCAAAGACTAATTCAACACGCCATTGGATCAAACTTATTAGATGTATCATTGACACCTTACCGTGCATTATTCGACAAGTCGTGGGCTCGAGTCAGGGCTCACAATATCGTTTGTAACCTGACAAAACGGAAATTATCGTCGAATGACCTTTTGACTACACCGATTGCCGTTTGTCCTCATTTTAATTGTGAATTTATCGCTATATTGCCCGAGTTGGCAAGGGTTTTATTAGAGCCAGAGTTGAAAAAACTGAAGGAATCCAATGAGGTGACAACGGTCTTACCGTTGGTGCCCATGTTTGGGAAATGCCCATGTTGTAAAGGATGGTTAAAATGGCATGAGTTGGCGAGGAATGCCTGTTGGCTGATTAATGAATTGGAGGGGAAATGCTACGAAGAGAGTGGTAGTGATGAGCAAAGTAATGAAAGTGATGGATCTGAGAGTGATACAGGAGCGTAGCGAGTGCGTTTGACTCATTCTTGCCGTTTAAGCTAACTTCAATATGAAACACACGAGCGTAGCGAGTGTAGATAAGACTGTAGATAAGACTGAAGAGTTAATAACTTGAATAAGATGTCATACTAGGTATTAATTCGGTTCTAATTGTTACAAGCCTCTAATGAATTTAGCTTGTCCTATGGTGTCTAATTGGCCCTATCCTCTCATCATCTCACGAGCCAGCATTGGCATATATTGTAATTTCACTTTAACTATAGTATAATATAATTTCCAAGTATAATATTCTCTTTAACCCTTTACTCTCATTTATCCTCACTCTTCGCTTCGCTCAAAGTTGTGAGAGTGGAGCTCATCTCCCAACTGCAGGAACATGCATCAAAATTGTATATTGGACACTTTTTTTTAGCAATACGGATTTTCTTCATTTTTTTCACCTCATTTTTAGAATCCCATCCGCCATTCAACAATGAGCACTATTAAATATTCAGCTGGCAGCGGTTACATGCCTCCCTGGAGGTCACCTTACATTATTGGTATTGCCGGTTGTTCAGGTTCGGGAAAGACAGCAGTATCGAGTAAGATTATTAAACGGCTTAATGTACCCTGGACGGTATTAATGTCTATGGATAATTTCTATGCGCCTTTGAATCAAGAAAGCAAGGATAGGGCCTTCAAGAGTGAATACGATTTTGATCGTCCTGAGGCCTTCGATTGGGATCATTTCGTTACTAGTTTACGCCGTCTTAAGGATGGTAATAAAGTTGATATCCCCGTTTATTCATTCGAAAAGCATGATCGTACGGAGAAGGTTATCTCAATTTACGGTGCTAATGTGATTATCGTTGAGGGTATTTACGTACTTCATGATCCTCGTATTATTGACCTTTTAGATATTAAGATCTTTGTCGATACCGATCTTGACGTTTGTCTTGCTCGTCGTTTAAATCGTGATATTTTACATCGTGGTAGAGATTTGACTGGTGCTATTTTACAATGGAACCGTTACGTTAAACCTAATTTCGATAAATACGTTCGTTTAACCATGTCAAATGCTGATATATTAATCCCGCGCGGTTTGGATAATACGGTGGCCATTGATATGATTATTAAACATGTTAAACGACAATTGACTATAAAGTCAAAACAACATTTAGATCATTTAATTGAGTTGGGTCAAACTAATGATGAACTTTTATTAACGCCTGAGAATTTCATTTACCCTTTGGATTCGAGTAAACCTCAATTAAGTGGTATCCATACTATTTTATTAGACAACTCAACGACTAGAGCCGATTTTCTATTTTTCTTTAATCGCATTGCAACTTTATTAATTTCGCAAGCGCTTGAATTGATTACCTATGAACCAAAATCTGTAATCACCCCTGTATCATGTGAATTTGAGGGTGTTAAGGCTATTGATGAAATTTATGCCGTTTCAGTAATTCGTGCCGGTGAATGTTTTGAACATTCACTCAAGATGACAATCCCAACGGTTAAATTAGGTAAACTCTTAATTCAATCGGATTCTCAGACTGGTGAACCAAAATTGCATACATTACATTTACCACCTCAATTATTAACCTCAGAGTCAAAACGTACCGTTTTGTTAGTTGATGCTCAAATGACTTCAGGAGCCGCTGCTATTATGGCAATTACGGTATTATTAGATCATGGTGTGAGAGAAGATGAAATTATCTTTGTTACTTATTTAGCTAATCTTATTGCTATCAAACGTCTTAGAGGTGTTTTCTCAAAGGTGAAATTAGTAGTCGGTATGGTTGAACCTGCTGAGGTTAGAACTCCTAGATTTGTTGATGAAAAGTATTATGGCACTTAAACGCCCTTACAATGAGTGTAACATTCATATATATTACCTCCTCAACAATTTAGAATTGCATTATACTTAGATTTGTACACTTAAAATAATTAAATATACTGTACATATTAACTTTCTCCCACTTGTTACTTCACTATGTGCAACCACAACTACAATAACGATAACTATGCAACGGAAACCATATCAACAGCATTTCAACAAGATCCATCATTAAAATTAATTGATTCACATTGTCATCTTTCGTCGTCTTCGGATGAAACATCTTCTTCGTTGGTATCGATTTACACATTGATGTCTAACAGTGTCGATGATTTCAAAACCGTATCATCACTAATGCAAAGTTCACAAGGTGCGATCTTGGGTTCATTTGGTGTTCATCCATGGAATAGTCATTTGGTTTATGATGATAATGATGTCTCGTTCACGGGACTTGATAATGTTAAGAATGTTCATTATAAAATGGTATTAGTTCCCACTCCTGATGATGACACGATTGAGAAATTACCAACGCCGATAAAACTCTCGACCGTTGAAAGGATGGTAATTACCTATTTAGACCAGAGTCCCGGTTCATTAGTCGGCGAATGTGGATTGGATAAGAATTTCCGTATTTCAATGCATGACGGCGGTCCATTATCACGATATCGAGTTTCTATGAATCATCAAAAGCGAATATTTCAATCTCATCTTTCGATCGCGAGTCGATTGGGTCGTAGTGTCTCTGTACATGCTGTTGGTGGTCAGGGTCAGATCTATGAAGTTTTGGAAAATTGGTCAAAATCCGTTAATAAGGGTGAAAAAAGATTGAAATTATGTTTGCATTCATATACTGGATCATCAGAATTCTTATCCACTTGGTTCCCCAAAAAGAAAGAAGACAGGTATTATGATATTTATATTTCAGTATCTCATTTGATTAATGGTAGTAAGATGAATACATTTGAAAAGTTATTGAATTCTGTACCAACGGATAAAATTTTGAATGAATCTGATTATCCCGGTTGTCCGGATAGTGGACGAGAAATATCTGAATTAAATGCCCGGGTTGTATTGGATATTGCAAGGGTTAAATTTAATGGGGATTTAAGAGATTGCTTGAAAAGGTTATATTTGAATTGGAGTAATTTTACAACTCGAGCTTAACGAGCGAGTGAACTCAAGTGTAGCGAGTGTGAGTGAGGACAGTTGAGGACAGTTCCCCCGAGACGGATTTAAAGCTTGGTCTTCGAAGCTGAATGGGTGTGAATAATTTAAAGAGTGTAAAAAGCTAAAATTAAGTATTTAGCGTCAAGAGATCCAAGTTGTTCTACTTCAGGTTAGTCGGCATATCGAAGTGATAAATAGTATTGATTCATTTTAACTCTGCGATTAAACCGAATTCAATCATATAATGGCAACGTAATAAATAAAAGAGTTTTTAATAATTGTCATTTTATATTTTAATTTTTAACTAATGATCGATTAGATCACTTACATAATCCATATAAATTGGTTTTGATTCATTATGGATATTTGATTGAATAAAAATTTTATTAGTAGTTTATAAGTTAGAGGTAGATAAGTGTGAGTTCTGTGTTATATGCACAAAGTTACGCCGTCCTTGAGTGGAGTGGGAAGCTACACCGTCCTCATCCACTCGTTATGAGAATATTTACTCACTCTCGCTAAGCTCAAGTTAGCTCGCTCGTTTGTTTTATTTTATTATAAAGTTTTTATTTTTACATCGAATTAAATCGATTGAATTTTATAAATATATATAGGTTTTATAGCTTATAAAGATTTTAAATTAAATTAGAGGTAGAGGGGAGCAATTGGGTTGCGCACTCACTCGCACACTCGCGAGTGAGACCGTTCACCGCTTACCAAGAATCAATTCTCATAGTACCGAAATCTTCCAAGTTAGCTTGTAATCTGAAGGCATCCCTTAAGATATGGGGTTCGTGAAGGGCCTTCTTCTTTTCACAGTAGAATTCAGCTCTTTCAAGGTATTCCATCAAAATAGGCTTGTAAACGGGGTGAGCACAGTTGTTAATAACGACTCTAGCACGTTCACGGGGAGCAAGACCTCTTAAATCAGCAAGACCTTGTTCAGTGACAATAACATCAAGATCATGTTCAGTTTGATCGACGTGAGTGGCAAAGGGAACAACACAAGTGATACCTTGAGGGTCAGTCTTTGTAGGACGGGCAGAGGGAGTGTGCATGACAGAAAGCTTAGCATTTCTTAAGAAATCACCGGAACCACCAAGACCGTTTAACATACGGGAACCGTTAACGTTAGTAGAGTTAGCGTGAGCGTAAATATCAACTTCAACGGGAGTGTTCATGGCGATAACACCAAGACGACGGATAATTTCGGGGGAGTTGGAAACAACTTGGGAACGAAGACAAAGCTTGGCATTGTATTCATCCCAATGTTGGTAGTAACGTTCAAAACCTTCGGGGGTTAAACGAATGGAGGTAGCGGTAGCATGATCTAACTTACCAGACTCAAAGAAATCTAAGAATGAATCTTGAAGAACTTCAGTCCAAACGGTTAAGTTCTTGAAGTTAGACTGAGCAAGACCTTCAATGACGGCATTGGCAATATTACCAATACCAGATTGAAGAGGGTGTAAGTTTTCAGGCATTCTACCCATCTTAACTTCTTGTTCAAAAAATTCAATTAAATGATTGGAAATACCCTTGGAGACATCATCAGCGGGGGCGTTAGCACCAACGGAATCAGGTTGACGAGACTCAACAATCGCAATAACTTTGGAGGGGTCAATAGTGACATAAGGAAGACCAATACGTTGTTCAGGACGAGTGATTTGGTAAGGGGTCTTGAAGGGAGGTAATTCAGGCATGTTAATATCATGAATACCTTCAAATGAGGGTAAGAGGGTGTTAATTTCAATAATAATCTTATCGGCCATGTGAACGAGTTCGGGGGTAGCACCGACGGCGGGACCGGGAATAATGTGACCATCTTCAGTGATAGCGGTAGCTTCAATAACGGCAACGTCAATGGAGTTGGAAGCCTTATTTAAAGTATAGTAACCGTAAGTAAGATCTTGGGGGAACATGGATAAATGTTTATCAAAGAATTTAGTTCTACCTTCATTAATGGCAAGAGCAATGGGCTTACCGACTTGATGGGGAGAACGACGCTTAATCATGTTAAGATCAGCCCATTTAGATTCAACGGCAACATCAGAGGAGGCACCAACGAATAAATTGAATCCCATCTTGTCCTTAAGATTGTTGGCTTCAACGTGAGCGGAGATGGCATTGGGAACAACCTTGGGTCCACCAACACCGGTGAAACCAGACCATCCAATATAATCATTGTTTTGGAAGTACTTGACACACTCTTCGGCAGAGTGGACACGATCGAGATAGGGGGCGAAACGCACACGAGACTTTAAAGCAGCGGACATTTGGAATTTAAATAAATAAATAGGTATACCAAAAAAATGGAGAAAAAAAGTAGAAAAGCTACAAGGTCTGTGAGCTGGAATATAAATCCATCACACCTGCGTGATTTTTTCGGTTTTTTCGGTTTTTTCATGTTTCCGGTAAGCTAAGAGGTTGTCATGGGGACGGGCTGACACACGCCAGCCACAGTGCGGGGGTCGGATAGCCGCCGGGCCGACATTGAACTATTATTGGCTGAACTTGAACTCATGTGGGAAGAGGCTCGAACGCTGATTGGCCTGGTCCCGCGGGGCCGGGCTGTATAACCAACCGCGGACCTAATGATAATCTGCGGGCCGCCCCCAACCCAGCCTGTTAGGCGGACCTGCAGTAGTTAAATAGTCAATCGGCACGATAAATTCCGGGCCAGGCACATGTAGTGGGGCGAATGCGTTGATAGAGCCTAATAAGTGACTAGCCGTGATTGAATAAGTCCCGCGTGAATGGATGTTAATCCTTGTTTTCAATGGAGTCGAGGCCCAAGACAACAAAGGCCGTTATGCTTCATATCCGTGATCAGGCTATCTATTCGTGTGGTGAATGATGAATGAAGAATTCCCACTTCCTCTGCAGATGGCATGATCGTGATCGCGCCAAGCCAGCCAAGCGGACCGGACTCCTTCCAAGATCCCTCTTGGAAGAAGTCCCGAAATTCCCAGGGATAAACCTTATTGGGCCTGGCGGGAACCCCGGCCATATCCCGTACGCCATATGCACAAAATACAACAAACTACAGCTGTACTCTACATTCGCTTCCCCAGCTGACTAAGATCTGTCAAACGTCGGATTGGTGATTAGTGGGTCGATCGCCTTATTGTATTCTACTACCGATAATTTTGTTTTCATCGTGGGATGTTTTGGTGTTGCTGTTTCTGTTGCTGTTTCTGTTCAGGCTATTATTATGATAAATTCATGGCCTGTAAGAACCTTCTTAATCTAAACTAGATGACACTGACGAATAATTCTCTTTGTTGTCAGGCAAATAACGTAATCACTTCCGCCATTCTCATTACTGGCTTCATCTCGTTCATGCTAGGGGAACATTGAAAGAAGTATCACTCATCAGTAAGACCCTGATTGGGTTTTGAAAGAACCCACATAATAAACCTCAGCCATTGTTAATGAATTCTGAAACCATTTAGTCATTGTAAAGCAATGCTAATCTTGCTATCGCGAAGTAAAATATATCTTAGCTAGGACGACTTTTATAAAATGAGCGAGGAAGTCAAAGGTTATATAGATTTAAACCTCCTGAATACCTTGATAAAAACTTTTCTCCAAAACTTTAATTCCTTAAATAGGAATTAAAATTCTAATAAATAGATACCTCACATGCTTATCTTCTCTTCTCATTTCTTGCATGTGGCCTGATTGGGTTTCAAATCTTATAGCACCAACCCTATTATGTATGCCTCCTGAAGGATAATATCCAACCTACAAGATAGAGTATACATAAAGAATACCGTTAATACAATTTATTTCTGAAAATGAATCCATTAAAATTAATTCGAACCATTTTTATTATTCAGAATTACTCTTAAGATAATATAATACGCTCTTTATTTGATGGATTATCTTCAGATTCTTCATTTTCAGTATTTCTATTGGGGTTCGAACACCTGTACTATTAAAAGATTTCCCCCCTTGAAATCACTCCAAACCGCGAAATGCAACCAATTAGGCCAAATAGGAGGAAATAATAATGATCTACTAGTGCCAGGATCAAACCAGGATTGAAATGAGGACGATTGTACTCGTAAAATTCTGAAATGCAGCCCATTATGCTAAAAGAAGATGTTGTCGAATTCCATCTTAAGTTTGCTCATGCAACCACCAAAACATATCGAATCCAATCTTAATAAGAATTGCCTTAATTTTATCGAATTTGAAAAATTCGACACATTTATGACTTATCTAGTTTAAAAATAAATGCCTTAAAAATACACACCTCATTTTAATTGAACATTTTGAATGTTGCTTTCTTTACGAGTAAATATTGAATTATTACTGAATATTTCATTTCACTGATCATCTCAGTTTAAATATAATCATTAATAAATCATAGCTGGGGGTTTTGTTTCCTTGACTACAGTCTCTATTCTTTAAACCATATTTTCTCACTAGATCTTTTCTCATTCAATGCGCAGTACCTTAATCACCGGTATAGACATAATCGGAATCCGAAAATTAAATCAAAATCTTTTCCGTTGTTTATATATTATCATAAAAATGATTATTAGATTAATACAATACTCCATATATACCATTTACTTGCTCGCTCCTCACTTTTGCTTCGCTTAAGTTCATCGAGCGTCTCATAACCCGTCAATAGATAGGAATCCGATACTATACCACAATATACACACAGATAACGGCTCTAGAGTAAACTCACTCCCAACCCCATTGCAGTACGTCGCCAAACCTCCTTTTGACTCCCTACTCCTCAATTAACCTCAATTAGAAAGATTACAATTGATTGCTAGAATTTCATCTAGATTTGATTCCATTGGTATTTATCGATTGGTATGATGAGTGTTAAAAGTGAAGCCCATCTCTCCGATAAGGAGCTTTGTAAGTTGATTTAGCGGCCAAAGGAAGGGGGGGGGGGGGGGGGGGGGGA
>JAKUCD010000103.1:0-38833 GCA_030563525.1 Nadsonia commutata
GCCTTCAAAAGTACTACGGTGGGAGACCACGTGGGAACTTAAGGTGCTGCAGTCTATTCTTTTTTATTTGAATAAACTATTTTTTTTTGCTGGTGGAGTCGTTTGAAAAGTTGGTGAAGTACATGTGTATGAGCGGCAGATATGGTGAAAAATGTGGTTGCAATACTACCGGAGCACACAAGACACAAGCAGCAAGACACGGAGCACAAGGCAAAGAGATTAAGAAGAAGAAGAAGGGCTTTGGCGAAAATCATACTTTGATTACGTTGATTCTTTGTAAAATTCAAGTACAAACCGATGGCTTAGGTCCATTTTTGGTGCCCTTCTTACACCTTAACTATGGCGATGAGTCAGCTATTACTTATCATCCCGCGATCTCAAATGAGATAAGTTTATCGCGGATTGATAATGATAATTCCGGTGGCAATTATCAACCCATAACCTACGGTTAATTGACATTTTGATTTGATCGGAAACCTCTCATTTTATACAACCTCCCTCAGCCGTCATCACTCACTCACTCACTGCGCTCGTTCGTTCTCTCCTTACCATGACGACAATATCGAATATTCCCAAATCGTCTTTATTCACTAAACTATTAAACCCCGATCCTCTTATTCCTAGTATTTCAGCCGCCAAGACAACATCCGATGCTGTGACTCGTCGAGGCCGTATACTGAAGTCTGGTGCCTTTTCTTGGGTAAGACCGGAGACTCGACCCGTTTATGAACTCTTAGCCGTATCACCCACTGCCATGTCCGATATTGGTCTATTAGCCTCAGAGGCCGAATCAGAGATATTCCAGAAAACCGTTGCCGGCCAGCATGTATTCGAAGAGGAAGAAAATGGTATCTACCCCTACGCCGTATGCTATGCTGGTTTCCAATTCGGTAATTGGGCAGGTCAATTAGGTGATGGCCGAGTTATTAATTTGTTCACCACTACCAATACTCAAACGGGTGCTCAGTACGATTTACAATTAAAGGGTGCTGGTCGTACACCCTATTCTCGATTTGGTGATGGTAATGCGGTATTAAGATCATCTATTCGAGAATTTTTGGCTTCAGAGTATTTGAATGCCATCGGTATCCCCACTACTCGAGCATTATCATTGTCTTTATTACCATCAACCATTGCTCGACGTGAAAGACCTGAAACTTGCGCTATTGTGGCTCGATATTCACCCTCATGGATTCGGGTGGGCACATTTGACGTTTACCGTTGGCGACGTGACCGTGAGGGTCTAGTGAAATTAGCCGATTACACCCTTGATCATGTATATGGTGGTAAGCCTAATTTAGTGTCCCCAGAAAAGAAAACCACTATGCCCTCGGGTCGTGTTCTGAACTATGAACACAATAACAAGTACACCCGTTTATACCGTACCATTGCTCATAAGAACGCCGAAGCCGTAGCTCATTGGCAAGCGTTTGGATTTATGAATGGTGTTTTGAATACAGATAATACTTCAGTTTTAGGTTTAGCTATTGATTTTGGTCCCTTTGGGTTCCTTGATCGATTTGATCCCATGTTTACGCCCAATCACGATGATGATTTACTAAGATACAGTTATAAAAATCAACCTAGTGTAATTTGGTGGAATTTGGTTCGACTGGGTGAAGCCATGGGTCAATTGTTAGCGCTAGAATCGGATAGTACAAAGGAATTCCTTGAAGCACCCACTGATCAAGATATTAGCCCCGAGGCTGAGACTCGCGCCGAAAAGGTTATTGAAACATGTGGCGAAGAGTTTCAAATGGTATTTCTCAACAAGTATAATGAGTTAATGTCTAAGCGGCTGGGTCTCAATACTCAACAAGGCACCGATTTCAATAAGTTACTCACACCCATGCTGGACTGTATGAAGGATGCTGAGTTAGATTATAATATTTTTTTCCGTAAACTAGGTAAAGTTGATTTCTTTGACTCCTTGTCCCCGCCTGATTACCATCAAATAGCACGATCATTTTTCCGTGATAATCGCTCAGGCTGTTTGGCCACAGTAGATGACGGTACTAAACAGTTGGCCAAAATTTTAAAACTATACCATGATCGTTTAGAATCTGAGGGTAATATTGATGATAAACAACGACAATCGCGAATGAATCAAGTCAACCCTCACTTTGTACTGAGAACTTGGGTTTTAGATAAAGTGATTAATGCCATGCGACCCAATAATGCTAATGGTAATAAGATTGATCCTGCTGGTCGTGAGCTCTTGAATCGAGTTATTAATATGACATTGAACCCTTATGAGGATACTTGGGATCCCGTGTTTCTGGATGAGGAAAGATCATTCACCGGTGACGTTGAAGATATATATGTAGGAATGCAATGTAGTTGTAGTAGTTAGAATATTAGCAGTTTAAAATATATTAGTTATTCAATTTATTTATTTTGTTGTTCGCAATTCGCTTAAGATCCTAAATCTCACTTTTACTCTCTCATACCGTTTAACTCCCATCAGCATCTGCCAAACCTCAGATCACCACCACCACAGTGCCCGACGTTACATTAAGTAGTTGTCTAATATCGAACAATAATAATGTCACAACATATTCAATCTATCAAAACAGCACTTATTGAAAAGGACGGTGTCAACCTTGTCAAACTTTTCTCCATAACTAATCCTCATTTGACCAATTTTGCCTTCTTCACTAATGGGGCTACTTATACAACCGACATAAAAACAGAATTCAATCAAAAGAAAAATGGACAAAAGAACTCAGGTATTGCTAATCTACCTCTTTGGCATGAGACAGTTGGTATTCATTGGCAAGTAGCTAATGCCGTACTCAAAGAACAAAATATTAATGATGCGTTTATTTATCAAAATCAATTATTACAAATTCTTAATCGTATCATTGAACAAATGCGCGGTGAAAATTGGGCAGTTAAAGTACTTAAAGGCGTTAGTAGAGAATTAAGAATGTTGGCAGTGATGGCAGATGAGCAAGATAAAAAGAATAACGCCAATAAGCCCGCTAGGGACGATTCAAAGTCAGAAAGTAATGAGGAATCCGAAATGAGATTAGAGCAAGCAACTAGAACCATCAATCGTTCATTCACCATATGTTTAAATGATAGAGCTACTAATATGAACGAATCTAAAAAATGGGGGATTTATTACTTTGTCAACGAGTTATTCAAAATCTACTTTCAATTAAATAAACGAAGCTTGGCTAAAAGTATTTTGAAAGTGATAAATTCAATGCAAAATAATTTACCTGCGTTAGTAGATTACCCTAAAAGTGATGTGGTTTGCTTTTTATATTATTGGGGCGTAATGCTATTTATTGATGAAGATTACGAACGTGCTGAAGAAAAGTTTGAATTGGCTTTAAGTTCATGCTATAAAGGTAGTGAAAAGAATCAAGAATTGATCTTACTCTATTTAATCCCGTTAAAATTTTACAATAAGCGACTACAGGCATCAAAGGATATCTGGACTAAATTCCCCCGACTTAGAGTTCTTTATCAAGAAATGTCATTATGTCTCAAGCGAGGTGATTTGCACAAATTTGATGAACTAGTTAATGTTCGGACTAAATTCTTTATTAAGAAATTCATTTATCTGCTAGTCGAAAAGATTAGAGTGGTCTGCAACGAAAGATTAATATACCAGACTTATAAATGTTTGGATTCATCTACTCGAATCAAGATCTCCCAATTTGTCACAAGTTTCAAATTTATCGGAATAGATGTCGATGAGAACGATGTAGAAGGTATAATCTGTAATATGATTTACAATGGCCGTCTGAAGGGTTATCTTAGTAGAGAGAAGCATACGCTGGTCTTAAGTAATAAGGATCCCTTCCCATCTATTAAAAGCACATAGAAGAATTGGCAAAATTTATCATTGTTGTCTGCTTCCGTTAATTTAATTGTATAATATATAAATATATTTGATAACTGGAATTCAGGGTTTTAATCTCACAAACAAATAATAAGAAATCAAGATAAACAACTGTGATTATGATTTGAGTAATTTCAAATATGAAAACTTCCATTCTTTACTTCCATCGAACTAAGGGGGTGGCAAAAAAACCTTATAATACTACCCAGTAAATTCTTCCACACCGTAGGCCAATAATTCATAGGGTACAGGCAATAATTGGAGGAAAAAAAATG
The DNA here is from genome assembly GCA_030563525.1 of Nadsonia commutata. Lineage (NCBI taxonomy): Eukaryota > Fungi > Ascomycota > Dipodascomycetes > Dipodascales > Nadsonia > Nadsonia commutata. The sequence continues at coordinate 4,132 of JAKUCD010000103.1, forward strand.
TGAGAGAGGGTCTCTTTAAGGTGAATGCAGAATGTTATTAATGAAGTTGATATATAGATATAATACAAGAGTAAGAAAAAGGAATTAAGAGAGGAGTCTAAATAATAAAAATAATAATAAAAGATAAAAAGATAATGCAATTTTTTATCATAATCAGGGAAAACAAAATTATTTATAAATTTCAAACATCATTAACGGTGGTTATGATAAAGCAGTTTTCTTTTTAAGAAACTTGATAACAAAATCGGCCAAGCAACGGAGGGAAATAATAATTTAGGGGAGGGGGGAAGGCAGGAATAATAAGAAAAGAGAAGAACTCTTAACTTAGAAATCACCAGCAGCGAGCTTGTTTTCCGAGTTTTCGTTAGCCTTAGCATCGGCAAGAACTTGGTTAAGAATACCAGAAGAAGCAGCAACAAGACCTAAGAAGGGCTTGGAGGGATCAAGTACTCTAGATAAGTATTCAGGGTGGTATTGAGTACCAACCATGTAAGGGTGGTCAGCAGATTCGAAAATCTCCATTCTTTCACCCTTATCATCCTTACCGATGAAGTTGAAACCAGACTGTTCAAGAAGTTCAACCATATCAGGGTTAACTTCATATCTGTGTCTGTGACGTTCATTGACCCTGTCACCGCCACCGTAAAGGGCACGTAGCCTACTAGATTCGGAACCAGGTTGGAAAATAGAGGGACGAACACCTAATCTCATGGTACCACCAAGGTGGGTCTTGGAAATTTCGGGCATGTAAACGATAACGGGGTTCTTAGTATTTTCTTCTAACTCAATAGAATGAGCATCCTTAATACCACAAACGTTACGGGTAAATTCAATGACAGCAACTTGGAAACCAAGACAAACACCAAGGTAGGGCTTCTTGTTTTCTCTGGCGTACTTACAGGCAGCAATCATACCTTCAGTACCACGGGAACCGAATCCACCGGGCACAAGAACACCATCAGAGCTAGTTAACTTAGCCCAGGCTGCATTGAACTTGGTCTTATCGGCACCTTCAGTTTCTTCTAAATCAGAGGCTTCGATCCAGTTAATATCAAGAATTCTTTGACATCTCAATGAAGAGTGTTCTAAAGCCTTGATAACTGAAAGGTAAGAATCCTTCAAGTTAGTGTACTTACCAACGAGGGCAATGGAGACAGTATCAAGAGACTTTTCTGCGGTAGAAGTAAGAGCCTTCCACTTGATGAAAAGGTTTTCACCAATTTCTCTTCTGGCAGGAGCAACAACGATATCGCCAAGTTGAAGACGCTTAGTTAAGTAGCCAAGGAAGTTTTGTTCGGCAATGAGAAGGGGAACGTGGTAAGTGGAAGGAACATCGTGAACGGCGATAACTTGTTGAGGACCAACGTGACAGAACATAGCAATCTTTTCGATAGCAGCTGGGTCTAATTCTTCAAAACATCTACAAGCGATAACATCAGGGGTTAAACCTAAAGATCTTAAATCCTTGATAGCAGCTTGAGTAGGCTTGGTCTTTTGTTCGCCGTGAATGACAGGGACAAGGGAAACATGGATAAGAGCAAAGTTTTCGATACCAACACGGAATTGGAATTGACGTAAAGCTTCAACGAAAGGAGCAGATTCGATATCACCAACGGTACCACCGAGTTCGATAATACAGACATCAGGCTTTTCATTGGTATCATCAACAGGGATTTGAGCAACACGCTGAATCCAGTCTTGAATAGCGTTGGTAAGATGGGGAACAACTTGAACGGTCTTACCAAGGTAATCACCCTTTCTTTCTCTTTCAATAACGTGCTGGTACATCTTACCAGTTGTGATGTTATGGTCTCTGGTCAAAGTGATATTTAAGTAACGTTCGTAGTTACCTAAATCTAAATCGACTTCGCCACCATCATCAAGGGTGAAAACTTCACCATGCTCGAGGGGACTCATGGTACCAGCGTCGATGTTCATGTAGGGATCAATCTTGATGGAGGTAACCTTCAAACCGAGAGTCTTAAGAAGTAAACCGGTAGAAGAAGCAAGCACGCCCTTACCGATGCCACTAATAACACCACCTGAAACAACAACGTACTTCATTTTGATTTTTATATGCGTAATAGGATTGTCAAAAAAGCTGCTGATAAAACACCAAAAAAAAACTTGGATTGAATAAAATTAACCAGAAAAAGAGATATAAGTAACGATAAATAGTTTAACCTGAACTAATTACCGCAATAGCCTTGATATGGAAATGATGGGGGTGTTTGATAGAAGCAACGATTGGGGGGGGCGAAAAAAAAGAACGAAGAGAACGAAAATTTAGATCTTGATTAGACGCAAAAAAGTTTGACTGGAAAAAGCAAAAAAATCATCCCGGAAAAACGAAAAAAGGTGGTTGGGACAATGACAAAAAAGTTATGTAATATAACGACCGTTGATATAAACGGCGCTGATGTGTATTGGCTCCACTATATAATGTGGTTGTAAACGAATTTTAAATACTTAAACTTAGACAGAGGGGAACTGGAACGTAGAATGTTCTTTCTGAAGGTAATTTAGTTGAGATCGAAATCAAAAGAGATAATTCTCATTGTACGAAAACTATCCCAAATGAGACTAAAACCCATTAGGCGAGACCAATGAGTACAGAGAGGTGTTCAAGAAGCGCAACTGATTCAGCTGGTTAATTTTAAGTAAACAGACTTTGTTCATATAATGTGGAACCGTCCATAGTAATTAATGCTATTAACGATGTGTCATTTTGAAAAGAGACCGTTACTTACCCGTATTTTTATTTTGCATTTTTAAGAGTAGTTGTTTACTAGCCATTATATAAGTTGATTGTTTCATTCCAATAAACTACTATCAGAACTTCTAGCCTTCATTATCACTAGGTGTTGAAACTTTCATATTCCTCAGAACGGTCCAACAATGTCGGGTCTAGTTCATTCATTTTGTAATGGAATTCAGAATCGTTAAAAAAACAAGCTCGTTCAATTCAAACGGTTTCCTCCACTCACTCCAATTACACAAACCATTATGGAAAGTTCGATTAATAATTATTTGTAAGTTTAAACTCAGAGTTATAGGACCAATTTTGGCCGAATGAATCAGTGAAAATAGCTCTACTTTGAGACTGGTCAAATCGCCCACGCTTATCAAAAGGAATAATTCAATTATCTAGTATTTTAACCAACACATCACAGGGGAATAACTAAAATAAAAATATTATCAACCACATCAAACTTAAAGTAAGTGATATCAGAACACACAACTTGGCAAACTCCAAATGCGCACTTTGGTATCTGATGGTTTAACTGAATTACTATTCAAAACAATGTCGCAGGCAAGCATATCTGAGTTACAATCTTTACTGTAACGATGATTTAGATCACAACATGGATAACGTAACCAAGATGGTTGGGGGGATTATTTGTGCCGAAGAATATATTTATGGGGGATTCATAAGCTCGTCGATAATTTGACAGGAATATTTAAAATTGCTTTTTGGGTGAGATGGAGACCTTTCTATTAGAGATATCAGATACTATCATTATCCTTGGATCATCATAGAAATATGGTCATACTGTCTTTAATGGTATTTGATTCACCAAAAAAGAAAGAAACTTTCATGAAAAGTATCAACAAATTTAATACTTAAAGGCGGGAAATATTTCTTATAATTGTATCATCTGAAACACTTTCTTCAGGTGGCATCCTTCCGACCAAGGAATCAGTCTTGTATCGTTTACAACAGTACTTTCATTTTGGAAAAATCGGTCTTTCTACTCTTTTGGCACTTTCATAAAATTAGCTAGGTGCCAAAAGGATGTTTAGTGATTTAGCGAATGGCTCAAAGGATTTGGTATCTTGATTAGAATTCAGAATAATTGAATTCCATCGTTTGTACACAGAAGAAAGGTCGACGAGATTTCTCAAATTGTCCAGCTAGGCTAATTCTTGAAAGAATTTTAAGCGCGATTCATCAGGTAGGTGTTATACTTGTTTCGAGTGGTGGTGGTGGTGGTGGCGGTGATAGTGCTTTTTGGATACTGTATGCGAAATAATTCACGTCAAAAGAAAGGGGGTTTCAAAAAAGATGAGGGTTTCACCAATTTAAACAAGAAATCTAAATAAGGAATTAAGTAAATAAATATAAGAAAAGCAAGCTCTGAAGATGTGTTTTCTTTATTTCTTTGGTTTTCACTTCAAGACTTTATTCAAGAATGGATATTTGCCTGTAATCGTGGGAATTTTGAGACCCTAAAGCAGGTTTGGGATCATTCATGAAACACAAATCTAACTTGCTGGGGAAACCGATCTACGTCCGGTTTGAGGTATTTTACGATCAATTGCTTTAAGAACTCTTAATATATGATTACAGATTATGTAATTGAAACGGATGGGGTTTTCGCTATTACGCGATACAATAATTTGGGAAATATTCGGATAGATCTGAGGATCTGCGCCGCAACTCTAATACAAATATAAATAATTCTCAAAACTTATTAGTACACCAGCCGTTTCCATTATCTCGATATACCTTGTTAAGGGACAGTCATAACCATTCATTAAAGTTTCTGGCGTCTACAAAGTATATACATACAGTTCGTAATTGTTAGTTTATCAAACTACTAGCATGAAAACAAGTTGATCTATTTTTATACTCAAAGGGGTTTTCTGGGAGAGACGGATTATGGCGTAACGATAATTGTTTCTGTATTAAATCCGAAATCTAACTGAACAGAGATATAAACGGAAATGGAAATTAAAACGAAGACCCACTTACACCGAAACCATACTCAAAACTCATTTTAAGTTAAACGATAACAACTAGGGTATAATGGGATTTGAATCACGATAAATCTGTATCACCATTTGGAATGAAAGTAATAATTTTTATTATAAAAATAGATGTGTACATATATAGAAAATAAATAAAGGGTACATTAGTTTGACGGGAGACCATTAAATTCAGCAAACCAAGGATGCTTTAGCGCTTGACCAGCACTAATTCTATCCTCAGGTCTGAGTTGAAGCAGTAAGATCAAAAGATCTAAAGCCAAGGGATCAATTTGAGGAATAATGAGCCTCAAATCTTGCGGGGCATAGACATTAAAATTAGTACGATAATTGGGTAATGAAGAAATATTGGCCCATGTTCTTTCATTGGGAGTACCCATTAATTTAAAGATTCTATCAAGTTGATCTTCGTTGGAAGCCCCCGGGAATAGCGGACGGCCGGTAAACATTTCAGCCATAATACAGCCTGTAGACCAAATATCAATTGAAGTGGAATAAGTTCTAGAGCCTAGTAATACATCGGGGGCACGGTACCACAGAGTGACAACTTCATTAGAGAATGTATTAACGGGGATACCAAACGCCCGCGCAAGGCCAAAATCGGCTAATTTTAATTGACCCTTGCTATTAATCAGTAGGTTTTGGGGTTTCAAATCACGGTGTAAAACTCTGTTATCGTGGCAAAACAGAACGCCCTTTAATAACTGATATGTGAACCACTTAACTTCCTTGGGATCTAATGCGCCCTTGTTACCATAAGAATCCATATACTTTTTCAGATCCTTGTCCATATATTCGAAAACCAAATTCAACTTATTTTCAGTGTGAATAACATCATATAAAGTCACAATATTTTCATGCTTCAACTCCTTCATGATTGAGATCTCTCGAATAGCCGTAGATGGCGTACCTTCTTCAGAGTCAAGATTAATCTCCTTCAAGGCCACCAACTGACCAGTCGACCGGTTACGTCCCTTGTAGACAGTGGCGTAGGTACCTTCACCTAACTTTTCGAGTCTAAATTCTGTTAGTCTACACTTCCGAAAGACGATCCTTTACACTAAACACCGGGAATACTTACTGTTGAAACCTAATTAACGAAAGGGCACGCATGCGAGGTTAGAAAAAAGAACGACACATCTCGGGCATGAAACAGATCAAAAATTATCTACTCACTGTGATGAAGTGTTCATAATTAGCGCTTTGTCTGACTCTAAAACCTTCTGACCGCGATAAATAATCGATCACGATAAAGTCCGCGGTGTTGATAATATCTATGGTCAAGCCCTAACCCATAGATTTACAGCCCACGTGACTAATAATAAACTACCAAAAAAAGCATCTTTCAAGATCGGTATGGAAGAGGGTAATTTGAGAGAGATCTAGCTAATACTAACCAACATCAACAACATGGGGAATTTTGAGCCTAAAGATATTAGAGTCGGGGCGTCTGTCTTGGGTAACCATTGGACAGCTGTTTATAGTTATCCGGCCGAGTTCAAGTCGAGCCATTTCATTACGGCAATGATGAATATTATCAAACAGCCGAATGTGAACTCAACCGTCATTATGAGAGCTGATATACTTTACGATGACAGCCAAGATGATTCCTGTCTTACGCCCGAATTCATAAATGAAGAGAGGCCCGAACCGATCTTGGTAACAGCTGATAATTTGAAGTTAGACAGATCTATGGTAAGAAGAATTATCCCCCGAAACCCACAACGTGATGCTATTATCTTACAATCCTGTTTGATATTCAAGGACGTCGAGACCGCCGATCTGGAAGATCCTGAATACCAATCAGTCTTGGTTGTATATGTACCCCATTACGATAAGGTAGAGGATTGCCCTTATTACCTTCCACCTACCAAGGCCGTGGGCCTTTTATACAAGAAGGGTGAGGTATCCGTTCATTATCAGTTATTCGATGAAAACTTATTCAACGAAACTCAAATTTTGGGCGATGCATCCACTGAGATCCTTGTACCCTTCTCTAAATGCGACTCGTCGGAACGGGTTATTAGAATTGCTTTACATTTATTACATACCGCTCACAAACATTCTAACGGTGTTATGAAGGGTTACAAGAAGAGAGTCAACCATGATCTTGTCGTTGATAAGGTAGCATTCCAAGATAGATATATAGAGTTTAAACAAAAATACGCCAAGGAGTTGGTAGCTAATTGGGCTGAAAGTACTGATCCTAAAAAGCATGTCTTTGAGGATCTAGCAATCGCTGCATTCTTAGTTGAATTATGGGGTCAAATGTATAAAGAAAAATCAGAATTTGAATTCGTTGATTTAGGCTGTGGTAATGGATTATTAGTACATGTTTTGATGCAAGAAGGATTTACTGGTGTAGGTATTGATGCTAGGGCGAGAAAATCTTGGTTAACGTACCCTGAAGATGTTCAAAATAAATTAAAGGAACAAGTTATAATCCCCGCAATTTTACTACGAAATGAAGACGGTAAAATCGATAATCAAAAACAATTTCAAATTGGTAATAATTCTTTTATTACTGCTGATGAAATCATTTCAGATGATTCAATTAGTGTTTGTGATTATCCTAAGGATAAAACCTTCATTATCGGTAATCACTCTGATGAACTTACATGCTGGATTCCATTATTAGGGTACCCCTTCATGGTTATACCATGTTGTTCTCATGCACTTACTGGTGCTAGACATCGATTCCCGCCGACCAAGAATTCAACTGAACCTAAATCAACTTATGCTTGTCTTGTAGATCATGTTGAGACAATCGGTAAAAGAGTTGGTTGGAATACGGAAAAGGAAATGCTTAGAATTCCTAGCACTAGAAATGCAGCAATTTTAGGTAGAAAGATGGTTAATTCATCATCAGAAGATTTTTCTAATGTAAGTGATATTATAAAAGAAGAAGGTGGTGCTGATGGGTGGCTTGAAAAGACTTTTGCTTTAAGATCTAAAACACCCAGAGATCATTGATTGAGTGTTAGCAAAATTAGTCTTGACGACCACCAACTCGCTCAAGTGAGTTTATCAGTACAAATAGTCCAAAAATAATGGTAATGATTTGATAAAACTGTTATAAATATATAGAAATACAGCTACCAAAACTAAATATGCTAATTTTTTTCTAAAAAAAAGATAGAGGATATTTTAAAAATAATGTACAAAAGAAATGAGTGTGTCTAAACACGGAATTATATGAATAAATTAAAGAAAAGACCGATTATTTACCACTACGCTTCTTTCTTTGAGCTCTCTTAGCACCGATGATCTTTCTCATATTTTCTTCTTCTTGAGTGACGACCTTAACTACGGGTTCAGGCTTAGCGTTTCTGTTATTATCACCGCCCTTCTTATTATCCTTCTTCTTCCAGTCGTTACCACCAAAGCCTTTACCGAAAGGCCTCTTATTGGAAGAATCATCATCACCACCTTCATCATTTCTTTCTCTCTTTCTCTTACCGAATTCTGTATCCTTGAATTGCATATCACGACGACGTTTAACAACTTGAGCATTTTCAACGGCGAATTCAGCAATTAATCTTCTTTGCTTAGTAGGATCTAATTTAATATTTTGCTTTTCTTCTTCGTCTCTACCTTCTAAAATTTCTTCATCGGTAACAACGTGAGCATTAAGCCATCTTAAACCCATTAAAGCAGCTTTATGATCTCTAAATTCAACGAAACCATAACCTCTTGATCTACCTAATTCACCTGAACCCTTAGTTTCCATAATAATCTTAGCTTGTTTAACAACACCATGCTTTGTTTTAAGAACTTCACCTCTAGCCTTGATTGATCTAAGTACTTCTTCTTTACTAATAGGTTGACGTTTCTTCTCGGCGACATCGGTAGCAAATTGAACAACGGCCTTACGGGCAAGAGCTTTAAGTGATCTTTCATTCATAGCACGGGGTAAATTCCTAACGGCAAGACGAGTTAAAGACATATGTAAACCAGCATTCTTGGAAACTTGTTCCTTTCTTAACTTGTAAGATTGTTGTCTAATTTCTAATTCTGATTGAGGCATACCTTCAGCTAATTTAGAATCGGGTGTAATTCTACCTTCATTTAATAAGAATAAATTACGTCTATCCTTTTCAGCAGGGGCCTTACCGAGAATTTCGGCTCTCTTCTTGGCACCAGCAGAGGCTAATTTACCAGCAGTTTCTCTTTCAACAGCACTAGTAACCGATAAGATACGACCATCAAACATATATCTAGGATCAGTATCATCAGCGACTAAAAGAGTTGTAGAACCAGAAGCGGGGGCACCCTTAACACAAGCGATAGCTTCATCTTCATTGTAAAAGGCAACGAATGCAACACCTCTGGGTTGGCCAGTTTCCTTATCGGTAACGGGTAAAGCATATCTAATAGCACCGAATGTTTCAAAGTGTTCCTTTAAAGATTCAGATGTGGCATCATAAGGGATATTACGAACGAAAACAGTGAAACTGGTATTATCATATTGCTTCTTAGGTTGTTCTTCGGTTTCTCCGTCGTTTTCATCATCGTTTTCATCATCGTTTTCATCATCGTTTTCTTCTTCTTCATCGTCGTTTTCTTCAGTCTCCTCCTCATCAGATTCCTCATCAGATTCATCATCGCCTCCATTTTCAGCATCCTCATCAACTTCATTATGCTTTTCCCACTTTTCCTTTTGAATGGCGAAATCAACGGCAACTTCCCTACCACCAATTTTTAAACCAGCTGATTCTTTGACAGCCAATACAGCAGCGGCTTGCTTTCTCATTGTAACGAAAGCGAAACCCTTCATTTTACCACCGGGACCACGAGGGATTAAAACTTCAGTGACTAAACCAAATTTAGAGAATACAACTTCTAATTGCCTTGATTCTCTAATTGACCAAGGCAAATTTCTAACAATTAATCTAGGACGACGCTTTTCAACATCAACTTCCTTTTCTTCTGTGGTTTCAACTTTTACGATATTTTCAGCGTTCTTCTTAGGCTTATCTGATCTTTCTCTAGGCTTGGCGAATTCAATCTTCAAAAGACGATCCTTAAATTTCTTCTTTCTGCATTGAGCAAGGGCCTTTTCGGCATCATCAGGTTGACCAAATGAAACGAAACCAAACCCCTTGGACATCTTACTAGCAGAATCAGTAACAATGATAGCATGCTTTACAGGGGCTACCTCGGCGAAGAAATCAGTAAGTTCTTCATTAGTAGCTTCGAAAGGAATAGAACGAACAAAAAGCTCGGTGGGTCTCTTAGGACCCCTTTCTTCTTTAACGGCGGTTTGTGTTGACATTATAGTTTTAAATGTCAATATTAAACAATTTTAATTGTTCTATTGTGATAAGGAAGATACATTTTTTTCATTTTTTTTTTTCATTTTTTTCATTCTCCCAAAGAGCCGTCTGCGGCGAACCCAACTCACCCGGAAGTAGAGATCTCGATTAGTAATCACATCAGGCTCATTCACCTGTTGATCGTTAACATCAATAACGAGAACAATCAATATGAGCAGTAGAAAGGATAACAAGTTCTTCAATTCGGTGATAAATGATATCGATATACCTCGCCAAGATGTTAATAATATGGTGAGATTGCTTACTCGGCTCTCTTCGGTGTCGCTTGTGGCATTGGCTAGGTTATGGTTGTCATTGCCCGGTTGTCATCCTCATGAACGATCGACAAAGGATGATAAGAGAGAGGATGTTGAAAGAATGTATGCGATTTATGAGGGGGATAATAATGAAGCTAGAAATGCGACTTTGAGCCATTTAAGTGCATTATACGGACGATATTTGGATAAGTCGGTTCATAAGAAAACTATAGTTGATAGAATACTATTCTATGATTGGAGGATGGGATTAAGTTTTCAACAATGGGCACAAATTGATTGTCAATTAATGTTTCAACAAACAGGTCAACATTCATGGTTGTGCTCCAAGATTCAAACATCTTCTGATATTGATTTTATACCCCTAATTGAACCAAGTTTTATTATTCAAAATATTTATAAGCATATCCATCCAATGTTTAGAGCTCATATATTCACAACGCGGCATCCTAATTTATCAATAGTGATTATAAGAATATTTTTCTCTGAGGGTGGGGCGCCATTGACGTTGAGTAAGTCAAATGGAAAAGTCAACTTCATAGCATTACCGGTGTCATCACCTCATATTTTTCACATGTCAAAATCGGATATGCTACATGAATTAGTAATACAATCTTTAGAGAAAGCATTCTCAGAGAGATCAACAAAGTTAATTAAAGTAGTGGCTTCTGATATGTTACCATTTAAAGATCTTGAATCGTTAGATAAAATTAAAGGTAATTCAAGGTTAACTAATTCTATGGGTGCCTGGTCAATTTATACTGATAATTTAATTGATATTTCTCCTTTAGAGAGGCCAGTGCTAATAGATAAAGCTAAATCACAAACGGTCCTTTCAGCTGAGGAAAGGAGAATACAATTGGCTAATTTGAGATTCACTGGTAAAACTAAACCACGCCAAAGAGTATATTCATCAAAAATTGCATTCTCAAAGGCCGAATTTAAAATTGAAGCAACAAAGAAAGACGATGATGCTAAATATCCTATGATTACATTAAGACTTGAGGGATCGGATGTATTTGCCGGAATACATGAACTAGCAGTGAAGGGTATTGTTGACATTGAAAGATTACCTAGTTATCTAACGGGTGAAGATGGTGTGACAACTGGTAAAGTTATTAAAGGAAAGTTAGAGTCGAAATATAATAAAAAGCGGAAGTTGGCTTGGGAAGATGATACAACCTGGGCATAGCGAGAGTTGTGAGTGCTGAAGTGGGGTAGAATTTATGTTCACGAATTAATGTCAATGAATAGAATAATATATATTATAATACTACAGTAAGATAGTTCGCCATTCTAACTTTGAACTTCATTATCGCGATGCCTAGGCAAGGGAATCACGGCAAGCTAGATTGTAGGGATACCCATCTATGGTAATCGCGGTAAGCTAGATTATCTCCTCTCCAAAATCTGTACATACCTCTCAATTTCATCATCCAACCCCCCCTCCATCCCCTTTAAATCTCTCAATAGTCCAACATCCTTCCCCCTAAATGCCTCATCAACCGCCAACCTCAATTGATCACATTCCAAGAACATTTTAACCCTTTGACTATATTCTAAATTGCCACACATACTCACATAACTTGCCGCTGAAGATCTACTACCCGCCTGGAGACATGCATCGAAAAATGGTTCATATCCAATGGGTGATTTCTTCAATTTGGCGAATTCCATTAATCCATCCCAATCACGTCGATAGATGAGCGCCTTTAATTTTATCCACCAAAATCTCTTATCGGGAATTTTAAAATCATTCTTAATTTTCATCGCACGGGTAGATTGTGACATTTTTAATAGTTCAAATATTGTACTGATTAATGGTAGACCAATAAATATTGAATTTTCATAATCCAATTCAAGCTTTTGTTGAATTGAAAGTAATTTAATATTTTCATCTACTAGTTTGGCTTCAACTGAGTAATCCTTAATATCGCGGAAAAGCTTTTTTGCTGAATCTAACAATTTAACCTTTTCCTCGTGATTTTGTTCTCTCTGGGCATCAATGAATTTCAAATTCGCACTTTGAACTCTTCTATCATCCTGATAATAGAAATCTTCAAGTAATGAATGATCTTCAAACCTTATAAGGGCTTCCCATACTTTATTGGCTAATGGTTTATCATTCAAAAGTCTAAAGAATTGTGGCAGAGATAATTTTCTTCTCAAGTGATGAAAAATATAAATAATTAAATCAGTATCACCACTTTCAACGGCCTTAGATAATGCTAATTCATCTTCGCCCATACTGATTAAGAGGGGCACTTGTCTACCTGCTCTTGGTTCATAGCTGGTGAGGATGGTAGCCAATCTTGCCCGGCCCTCGTCATAGGCGGTCTTGGCAATATCAACGTACGATACACCTTGTTTTTTCCCCAATTTATCAACAATTGTTTTACACAAAGACTCATCATCATCATTAGATAATTTAATCTTACAACAAGCCCAATCAATATATATTTTATCCGATGCCACATGAAGGTATTGGCAAAGCTTTAATGCTAAGAAATGTTCTTTTCTCAATAATAATCTTTCGATTAATTTCTCAGGCGTTAATCTTAAGAATTGATCATAACTTACTAAAATACCAATATCAAATTGTCTAATGGCATTTAATACTCGAAGATTTGAGCATACCGTTACGAATTCATCACTATTGTAGAGGTCAAGGGCCGATTTACCGAGTGATGCGGCCTTTAGGAGTCGTTTCTGCCAATATGGGTCAAACTCATACTTTGCCGCTCTAATACAATCTTGAACTGCATCAATTAACGACGAGCCGATGATCTGTAAATTTTCATCAGCCTTTGGTGATTTCCGCTCCAAATGATCAACACAATCCAGAAGGATCGCCCCGGGACTTGTTGATCCAATTTTAAAAATATCAACGGTAACACCGGGGACCTTGGAGAAAAATTCGTGTCTTTCAGATGAAAGGATTCTAATACCATCTGGTTCAGGGAAGAGAATGATTTTACTGTCATAGTATATTGTTAAGGTCTCAGAGTTGAACCCAATAAGGGTTAGTTCATCATCCCATGCAACACCAATTGCATCGTTACCACACCATGAAATACTTGTAGGTAGACCCGTTCGTTCGGAGTCCTGATAAGTGGATATGGTTCTTTGAAAATCGGATGATACTATATCTATTGAACCATCATTGCATTGACAAACGATGAATTGACCATTGGGTGATACTGTCATTGAGTTTATTACTTTGTCAAAAATAACCTCTTGACCTGATGATGTATCCAGGACGAAGATCCTACCCGGCAATGCAACAATAACATTAATACAAGAATATTGACTAATTGTCCATGACGAGATCTCCTCGGAAAAATCCCCCGGAATATCAGCCAAAAACCTTGGACTTGGTCTTGCATAATTGGAAACGATAATAAACCGTTTATTACCCAATAACGCAATAAACCCCTGCGACCAGAATTTACATTCCCGAACCCCAAACTCTTCAGCTTCTTTCCCTAATGAGAATTGAGTGAAATTACCTTGAAAATCATAATAACGTCTCGTAACGCCATTCTCCGATACTGCAATTACATGTTCATCCCCTGACCAACCAAGACCACGGATTTTACCTCCATCCCATTGTAATCGTTTTATCAACCCCCCCGCACCATTAAATATTGAAATACCGGTTTGTCTATTTTCACCTCCTTTGTATTCACGTAATTTGAATTCATTGCGTGTCATTGCAATTGTTCCACCGAGAGGTGAACATGTGATATCAAAGTCGTCTAATTTGATCCCATCCCATGTCATGATATATGAGTCAAGTGGTCGATAAAATTCATTATCAAGACGTTCCCATGCTGTTTAGTTAGTGTTAGATCTTATCTTAACAACACTACGTTATACTTACTTAGAATTGGATTTGGTGGCATTTTCGTTAGTCGAGGCCTTAATATATGTCTAAGGTCAATCTACCCGGTTGGGACATCTTATCTGAGATTTAAGGCACTCAATCTTCCCTTATACACTAACCCATAATGAACTCATCACAAGGCTCAAAATACGTAACATTAATATCAGCCGATGGATTTGAATTCATAATCACTCGTGAAGCTGCATTCGTATCAGGTACACTTCGAGGAATGCTTTCAATTGAGAGTAATTTTGAAGAAGCTCAAACTAATCGTGTGGTGCTTGATAATATTAATGCAACTTGTTTAGAGAAGATTTGTGAATATATGTTGTATAATTTGACTTATAAGGATAGTAGTGATGTTCCAGATTTTGATGTACCACCGGAGATTGCTTTGGAGTTATTGGTGGCTGCTGATTATTTGAATAGTATGTAAGGATCGAATAGGTGAAGGAATGTGAATTTATGAGAATTATTACTAACTGACTTTAGCTTGAATATAAGCATATAATTTAATTTATTTATTACCTATGAAAAGAGATAAAATCCCAGTTGCGCTATTATATAAATGAAATAACCCAGTATATGAGTATCAGTGCTAGTTGAGCTTCATCGCTCCACCGGCCTATAACAAGGCAATGCCAATCATTGCCAAAACACCCACCATAGGAACACTCAAGCCATCCACACCACTTGAACTACTGGCCGATGAAGCAGCACTTGTCACTGAACTAGCGGTTTCCACAATCGTCGCTGAAGAAGAAGCCGTAGCAGAACTACTCTCACTCTTAACATAAGTAGGATTAATTAAATTCTTAGCATCGATACTAATCGATACACTAATTTCAGTGCCCTTATTATCCGTGACTTTATAGCTCGTTAAAGTATTATTGAATGAAATAATTTGACCGTAATTTGTATTACCGGACCCGTAAGTATACATATCGCTAGCCGGTGTATCAGGGAGAGTGAAATTGGCATTAAAATCAGAATCGATACTTTCAATAGCGGCGGCATTACAGCTAACTTCCATGGTTGAAATATCGCTTTCCTTAACGTTGGGGGCATTAATTTTTGCAAACTCATCTTGAAGATTATAAAAATCATCTAATAATTGAATATTACCGTTACTATCAATCTTAACCAACCCATAATCATTTGACTCATCGGAATATTCATAGACCAACCCGCCGGAGAATACATCGCCAAGTCCCGAATAAAGTCCTTGATCAACTTCATCAAATGATCTTGGGCGAACAATATTACAACCGTATTCTGACATAAGTAATGGAATAGTAGAACCAGCAAATGTACTATTAATTTTCCCGTACCCTGATGAACTCCAATCATCTCTACCCGAACACCATTCATAAGAATTCAATCCGTAAAAATCGGCCCGGGAAGTATCATTACCGCATTGAAGGTACTCCCATGCTGCTTCTCTTAATTTTGTATCATCAGCCGCTGAATAACCAACGGGAATAGTTCTTGGGGCGTTATTTGAAATAAATCGTTTCATATCTCTAATAACAGCTCTCATATATGGGGGCGCTGACGCAGCGGAACTAGCATCATTAATTACCTCATTACCGGCAAAGAATCCAAGGGTGTTGGGATACCCCTTGAATGCATCGACAACTGAGAATACCCTCCATAGGTAATGTTCACTATAAGAACTGGCGGGGTCTAATCGATTAATCGATTCATTTGGCAACGCACTATTAACGTCTAAAATAAGATAAATCCCCGCGGCATTTAAAATCGACATACATTCATCATGATTAATTGAGGGGTTAACGGTGTATACTCTAATAGTATTAACCCCTAATTTCTGTAAAATGGCAGCATCTCTCAGACAGATATCGGCATCCGAAAGAACATCACTGCCGGAGGTGGGGTCGTACCCCGAGGCACCACCGGGTTGATAATCGACCCCGATAATGTTGAATACGTCACCGTCCTGGATGGAGTCAGAATTGGGTTTAATGAATCGATTACCCTTGATTTCAATAGGCATCATAGCTGACGCTAACGAGGCGGTTAAGCCGCCGGCAAAAAGATATTTATTCAGTTTCATCTTGAAAAACGAGTGTGGTTGAAAGGAGTGTTGAGGTCAATGAAGTTGATTGATGCTATGGACGTTGTTTTGTTTTTTTGTTTACTTTAAATCTGTTGGGAATGGAGATTCCGGGGATTCGACGTTTAAGGTGTGAGGAATGTACTCAGCATAATGAGATAAGAGATGAGATCAAGTGGATATGAATATATGAATATATGAATATATATGAATGTGTATATATGAATATATATATAGATAGATATATACGATAGTCCATTATTAAAGTATATCGCTTCCATAGTCAAATACATATCCAGTAGAGGAGTACGTTCGGCTTGTATTGAGGTCAATCAAGTAGTAGTTATCCACCATCGATAATGATTGAGTTAGTATAAACAACTCAAATAAAGTATCTTTAATAGGTTGAAAATAATATAAAATAACTTGAAAATAACTAAAGATATCCGTTGTACTATTTCATTTTTAGTCTGTTTCAGTTGGCTTAGAGCTCCCTATTGATAGCTTTGACCATTCAACCATACATGGTCAATCAACGGCAAATAACTCTGAAATTGATCAGGAGATCTTATCGTATCAACATGAAATAAGATAAAGTATCTCGTTTTTTAGTATCAAAAGAATAAAAACCTCGTAAGGCATCTAATTCTCATATTAACCGTCAGATCTGCGATTAGTGAAGCTTAAATGCCATTGAATGGTAATCAAAGAACGTATAGCATAATCCATTTCATATAAGAGGCACTAGACATGAATTAATAAACTATAAGAAGAAAAATCTAATTTTATTATACATATATATATATATATATACCATTATTGGTATGCTCATGACTAAGCAACCCAACGTATTTGTTTTAATATCATCTTTTCACTTCTATACCTATTGATTCAATCACACAACTCTTTAACCACTTGGTGGTATGAAACTATCAATTCATTTCCTTGAACCGCTGTGACTGGGGTCTTTTCACTATATGGGATTTTTCACTGGTCAAAAGCGTCGTAGGATTCTGCCAGTGAGGAGGCAAGATGATGAGAGTAACACCGAGAATAAATATCAAGTTCAAGCAGATACTAGTGATCGGAGAAGAGTCTATGAGAAGGATTATTCGCCAACTCCTCACTCGTCAATTCCGCATTCACCAACTCCTCATTCAAGTGAGTTCGGCATTAGATCAAGTGGACTCGCTCACTTGAGCGCAGCAAGAGTGAGTTCGCGGATAGATCTCTTGCCAACGGAAATAATACAAAAGATATTCATTTATTCTAAAAACTTCAATCTACCATTAGTATCAAGTGGCATTTATATGAGCTTATGCGGTGGTAGTACAGCCTTGCATCGAATGATGATTGGCGCTTATACACTTCGATATGGGAGATATACAATCTTACCGGCAAGTATATTAAATCGTAATTTTATCACCGTGGAACTAATTTCAGGTGTTGATATGTTTATGGACGATAAGAGGTACGAATGGGCCTTAGCCCATGGTTTAGAATCCGGGTTTGAAACCATACCCCTGCCTAATCGATTTGAACGTGGCCCCTTCACCAAGGATAAAACTAATATTATAAAATTCCTGGCACCGAAGTTATGTTATTTCGCCAATCCTAGTAAATTATTTTTGACTGCTATTGACAATGAATGCAATGAGCTATTAACGATATTATTACGACTTGAAATAAAACCCGATTGGAGATCATTAGTTTGGGCCCTGAACAAGAATAATCAAATTATCGCCGATGAGCTTTTGCAAAGAAAACTGTTAGATCCCTCGAGTGATGACCTTTGGATGTATGTTGCTAAAATGGGTGATATGAGAGTTATGAATCAGTTACAGCGGTTCGGCGGTTCACCGAGTATTGATATTATAAAACAAATGAATAAACAACGTCAGGCGGTTATTGGAATTGAAACAATTGATGATCTTAATGGGTTAAGATTGTTTTGAGTATGGAGCGAAACGACATATTATGAGTGGATGGGTGGTGAATGAACGAGTGAATGAGTGGATGAGTGAGTGAGTGAGCGAGTGAGCGAAATGGTGCACTCATCGCTTCGCTCTTCGTGTACTCTTGTATTTTTAGTATTTATTAATTTGATATCATTTTGTATCTGTATTCAGTATTCTTCCGCTGGTCAAACCCAAACCCTGGAATTCAACATCTTGATCATATCACCATAATCGTTTACACATATATATACACTTGCACCAAATATGCAAACAATGAAAAATTTCGTTAATTCTATTGAAACGGGGCAATCATTGAATATCAGTTCGCCATTTGATACGAATAAGGTCAAAGATGAGAAATTTAAGATGTTGGATTCTCTTATGGCCGAGCTGAATCAATCCATTCAGCAATCTAGGGTAAGTGTGAACGAATGAATGCATGAATACTATAAAGGAAAAATTGTTCTAACGTATGCTTAGGTTGACATTGGAAAATTCCGAGGCGCAGATCTTATTGATCCCATAAAATTCAATTTGCCCTCGGTAAAAGCTGTTAATGAACTGCAAAAATCAAGCAAACAAGCTCATCAGCAACTTACGGCATTGAATGATTTATTGGAAATTAGAAACAAGATTTCAACGGCTAATGATTTGTACCAAACTGGTGATTTCAACAATTGTATGTCTTCATTCAGTCTCATTGAAGATTTGATTCTTAATTTTGAGTCTCTCTACGGTAAAGCCGTTATTTTGAATGATTTACGCAAGAAATCTCAAGATTTAAAGTTATTAGTCACTGATAAGATTATTCGATTATGGGAAACTGCAATTTCATACAATGAAAACACTTGTTCATTGACTGTGAATTCAGAGGTTAGTTATAATGGTAAAATCATCACCCTTAACGACCTTTTCTTATCATTAATCCAAACCGAAAAGAAATCAATCGTCATTAATAAGCTGGTTTTAATTTTAGAAAATCTTATTCTTACCCCATTGTTAGATCTTGAATCTATTAACACCACGGATGGCAACACCATGACCATCACTCCCTCGAATCAGCCGTCTTTATCTGACCTCGTGGGACAATTAAACAACTTCATCATCTTTATTCAAGATAAGTTCCCTCTCACATTAACTCCCATGATATCTTACAGGTTCTCCACTATAATCATCACAAAACTTAAAAACACAACATTACCAAAGTTATTACCCTTAAAAGTCGACCTAATTGATTCATTCAAACAGGAATTAACCCTTGTGAATGACTTGGAAGATAAATTACAAAAAGTTAAATGGGTTAGATCAAAGGAACTTGAATTTTGGTCGGAGGAAATTCCAAATATTTGGGTTAAGCAATTACATGAATTTTATCTTGATGAGTTGAGGGAACGGTTATTAGAGGTTGAGGTTGAATATGGTAAGGTTGAGGATAAAGTGGCGGTGCCTGTTGAGATGCCTGAAGTCGCAGCGCCTGAGAATGATGAAGAAGACGGTTGGGGGTTTGATGATGATCTTATCCTAAGTGATGATGAGAAACCAGAAGAAGATACATCTGACAATGAAGGTTGGAATTGGGGTGCTGATAACGATATTGACATTGATGAAGACACTGATAAGGATATTTCTACCAAATCAACCTTATTATTAGGTTACAAAACAATCACACAAATTCATTTAATTATTTCCTCTTGCATTAATTCATTTAATGATACACTCAAGGATATTAATTATTTTCAAACCGAAGTAAATTCTGCCGCCTATATTACTGATTTTCATTCACTTTATCGTGCATTTATCCCCATGATTTACCGTGATATTGATACATTAATAATTTCGAATGATTTAAGTCATTTAGCAAACTTGATCAAAAAAGGTGAAATATTAGGCTCCCCGGACGACATGCAATCATACCTTTTACAATCACAAAAGATAATAACCGACATCATTCAAAATGAGCAAACTCAACTCTTGACATTCATTGAAATGGCAAATAATTTCCAATCATGTACTGATCCCGATAACTTATTTAAATGTCAAATTGCTATCGAAAAATCAATGACTAAATTATACACTCTTAGAGATAAATGGGATGGTATTATCCCCACTCGGCAACTCTTAATAATGCTTGGATTATTATTGAATTGTTTTACTTCAAGGTTTGTCGAATTGGTATTATTAATTGGTGATATTTCAGAAGATGAATCCAATGAACTTGCGAGATTTATATCCACATTTCAAGACATTTCCGCCATCTTCAAAACCGACGACGACGACCACAACGATAATACCCCACAACCAGCATTTTATTGTTCATCATGGTTGAAATTTCAATACTTGGGTGAAATTTTAATTAGTAAATTAGTGGATATTAAATACCTTTATGAGACTAATACTTTAATTGATTTCACAAAGGATGAATTGGTTGAGTTGATATTTGGGTTGTTTGCTGAATCTGATAATCGTAAAAAGTTAATTGACTATATTTTGGATAACGAATGAGCGAATTACAAGCATAGTGAGTGAGTGAGATAATTGAATAATTTATATATAAATAGTGAGTGAGTAAAAGACTTCCTCATTCTCCATCCGCAAATTACTTCGCTGCGCTTAGTGAATTACTTGCTATTAGCAGAAAACCTTAAATAGTTAATTGATTATATGATGGATAAATGATTTATAAAAAACTATAATTAATAGCATCGATCAAATTTATAAGAGTAAGTTAGTCGATAATTATTATTCGCTTCACTCGTAGTTCTCCTAACTCCCATCCGTAATTCACTGAGCGCAGCGAAGTAAATTACTGTTATTTCTTATATTTGCAATATACCTAAATCCAAATCTACCAACTCACTCTGGCAACTACCACAATACTCAAACAATGTCCTTGATTTCTCCATTGAAACTTGTTGATCATTTAATTTCGTTTCCAATATCGCACCCACAATCTTTGATTTTGCAATTTCACAAATATGTGCCTCCGTCGAAACCCAATCCTTCCATGCCGATTCTAATAACTTTTGTTCAACGCTATTAATAGTCGCTAAATCGATCAATAATTCATTACGTTTAATCGACAATATATCTCTCATTTGAACGAATTTTATCATTGATTTGCTATTGGCTAATCCATTAATATCCTTAATACTTGTCACTAATGCCGATGTATCATAATTAGTATTAACGAATTCATTAATTGTCAAATAAAATTGGTTGAAACATTTGGAATCGGCACCATGTTTAATACTATTAGTATTTTTAACTAAATCGTCAACATCGGATAGATAAATTGCTCTTTTCATAACGGTATCCTTGGGTGGCGATACAACTTTTTCTAACCATTTATCAGCATTATGCGATATCCAATAAGAGTAACTTGTTCTTCCAATTAATAAGAGATTTATCAATAATGATATTAAAAACAACAAAGATAAAATACGATTCATATTAATTCCTCGCCAAATACTTTTAATAATTTCAGCCATTATTGAAATAAAGAATGATGTAATTATTAACAATCGACAAAGAATTGAAAGACTAAGCCAACAAACGAAATCAATCACTCTGATTTTAGTTAAACCTAATTTAATTTCATTTTGATCATCAACATCAACAGTAACTCCATCGGAACGTTTACTAATATGACCAAAAAGTTTCATTGCCTTTACTAACTGGGCTTGTTGACCAACCTTATCACAACTTGCTGCAAGGACAAGACCTAATTGTTTAAATTCATCATTTAAAATACTTATTGTTGCCCTTTTATAAATAGGTGAAAATAATGATCTACCACATGGCCATGTAATATTATACCATACTTTAACCGAACATCCTTGTTTCTTATTACTTATAATTGCATAACGAATATTCACATTAATAACGGTATTGGCAATACCCCATTGTGATCTAACATCATCAATTAAATAACATTTATTTTCATCAGCGAATTCCACTTGTTGAATGAATGATGGACGACCCAATGATTTCGAACTTAATAATGTTCGAAATATTAATTCATAAGAGACTGTACGTCTTAATTTGCCATCCTTTAAATACCAATGTGATCTTTCAAAATTACTAATAAGGAAAAATCTTGAGTAAAGACTACCAAATAGTGGCGATTTATAACCAAACATAATATGATACATTGTATTGGCGCTAACATTGAATGTCATATCGTAACTTAATATCATATTAGCACTAAAATCAGATATGAGTTTAGCAATATCAACAGTAGCAACGGGTGAGGGTAAATTTTGAATAGCACTCTTACCACCGCCGGCCGTCTTCTTTTGTTGAGTTAATTTATACCTTCTTACTAAACTTTCACTAATCATACCAGTATTAAATGCCCCCGAAACCGTCGTTGGTTCACCCTCATCATCAAAATCACTTTGCTCTCGTTCATGCCAACCGTCGGCTTCTGATGCATTAAGAATAATCCCATCAGGATCACAATCAGTTAAAATTGGAATCATCTCCTCCAGACCTCGAGGTTCTTCAGAACAACAATTGATAATTAATATTTGAATTCTTCTCTGTAATAATCTACCAGAATCAAGAAATATACGACATTTCATAATACTTCCATTTTCAGTCAAAAAATGTAAATTATCCCAACCGGAATCAGGGGATCCCTCAACACCTACCACGTGGCTAAGGGGTAATTTTCTAATCGATACAAACCCGAGAGAGCATGAATAAAGATAAACATTCTTCAATGTAACAAAGATTCTACCGGGGAGTTCCTGCAGCGGGTTGGGATTCCAAAGACATCTGAAAACTGTGACCACACGATCATTCAAATCGTCATCAACTAATGTTTGAAAGATTGATCTCATTTGGAAGTCCTGCGATTTAAGTTCAGTAGGGTAGCCGGAAGGGTATTCAACATGGCATGATGATCCGGCAATTTTCTTATCCACATTATAATGATCATCATCATCATTCGTTTGACTATCGCCATCGGATAACGATACTTTATTCTTTTGATAAAGTCCCCAATTAACACTACCCCAAATATTTGATGTCATAGCAGTCGGCACAGTTGTTGGGGTGATGAAAGCACCAGCGAAAAGCGCCTGCCTGGTCAATGATGTTGTTATCGGAGTATTTAATATCGGCGATGGTGCTAATGATGTACCAAATGGACCAGATGATAATAAATCCAAATTCTCTAATTTAAGATTATCAGCAATAATACTTCCTGCTGATAAAAATTGTTGTAATACTGATCCTGTTTGATTATTCGAGAGAGGAGTTCCAGTGGTTACACCTGATTTTTTCATAACATTCTCTAATTGAATCGCATCTGAGCCACCACTACCATTATTATTATAATTATTATTAATTTCATTAGCTAATTCATAATCAGCTGATGTATTCTGTGTTGATGCGAATTCTGAAAATGGTGGTGAAAATTTTTTAAATGCTGATGATGTGCCATCACGATCTAATTCCAATGATTGCTTTTTTGATAAATCAAATACTTGCATCCAAGAATTCATTTCAGCTTGTGATTCAGCTTGTACGATAAGTGACATATCCTTTGTCTTAATCTCAAAACAAAATCTTCTATCTTCATCATCTACTGATCGAATACTACATAAGAGGACACCAATTTTATCTGATTCTTGTACTGAAGTCTTTTGAGGTGATAATGTGAGCCAGCCAAAGATACCACTCTTCACAAATACCCAACGTCTTACCCAAACTTGACGTACTTGCTTAAGTGTAGTCTTAACGAAAAGCCAGCCATGCTTTTCGGCCGGTGGTGAATTTATGAAAAATTCAGGAACAAATTTAGGGTTAGGAGTTAAAGTTGTATATTCTTTTAAATCACGCGAAGGTACAATAGCCGCTAAAGTACTTTGTTCAATTCTTCTCCTAGCAGTCAACATATCCTTATGAATTGAATCGAATGATAATTCACTAGCATTAGACCAAGATTTGAGTCTATGCATTTCAATACCCAATTTAATAAATAATTCATTAGTTGAATCAATGGCAGTATTTCTCATACTCAAGAACCAATTAGATATAGCACCAATTAAAATTCTATCCACGGAACGATGTAATTCAATAATAGCCACTGAGATATCATAAGATACTTTAATATACTGTTTACGAACCTCATATAATTGAAATGCCGCCTCCCTTAACGCTGAAGCTTCTTTGGTTCTTGACAGTGATACATATCTTGCAAGCATTCCATCATATTTTGATTGTGCGACTTCAAATGAACGACCATATTCTTTTAATAATCGAATTTCAGTCTTTTGTAATTCCGCCAATGGTTCCGCGAAATGAAGATTATGTAACTTTAATGATCTAATAAGTCTTGACCAGAAATATTTAGCACCCTCAGCATATCTTCTAGTGGCTAACATAGTATAGTCATGATCAATTATACCATCAGCGACGAGTGATAAGATGAATTTGGTTATAACTCCATTAACAGCGTCTTGTACGGCTAAAAGTTGTTAGTAAAATGAAGAATAGCAAACTTGCCAAGGGGCGGCGGCAATACATACAATCCATTTCAGTTGAAAGACGACTTAAAGCCTTTGTAAACCCATCGACCCAACGATCTAGCAAATCCACTTGAATGGTCATATAATTGGTATAAGCTCTAAATGTCGGACTATCAATTGAAGCTTCCTTGAATGCTACGGGGATTAAAGTCACTGGAAGGTAAACTTTAGAATTCTTGATACTTTCCGGACGAACTTGAGGTGTATTGTCATTGATCGGGGATGGTATAGTTGTTTCGGTATCAGGCCTTGTTGAATTAATTGTAGTTTCCATATTGGATGTTGTTGTTTGTGATGATGTTTATCAGAGAAGGTTGAATTTCAAATTGATTTACTGATAAGCCGGCACGAATTGGTCCCAGCAGCAAGATTAGCTTTGCCCAGCTGGAGCCGTGAACAATCATATAAAGAACGAAAATAGGGTTAATATGGTAAATCCTCGAGTTTATTTAGATATTTCATCGAAATCATCAAGTGGAATAGTAATTATTGAACTTTTCGCTGATAAAGTACCTAAGACCGTCGAAAAGTGAATATTACCCGTTGAAAAATTGTTGAAGAAATATATGCTAACAAAACTTTATAGCTTTCGAGCCCTTTGTAAGGGATTCAGGGATGATAATGGTGAAAAGATAACTTTAAAGCATAGTTTATTTCATAGAATCGTTGCGCCTGAGTTTATCATTCAAGGTGGAGATATCGATGGTAAATCAATTTACGGTGGAGAATTTAATGATGAAAATCTTGGTTGGAGAAGTATTGATTCAAAGGGATTAGTTTGTATGGCTAATCATGGACCAAATACTAATAGTAGTCAATTTTTTATAACTGTAAGTGAAAAATCCCTTCTCTTGATGATCAATGAATATATACTAACCTTTTAGATGTGTTCTACTCCATTTTTGGATGATAAAAATACCTTGTTTGGTAAAGTAGTTCAAGGGTATGAAATTATAGAAAAGTTGGGGGATGTATTAGTTGATGATAATGATTGTCCTTTAAATGGTGAAGAGGTTGTTATTCGTAAATGTGGTGAACTTGAGTTTAAAGTTAGAGATATAGAACGTGATGAGCGGAGCGAGAGAACTGAGCATAGTGAAAGAGATGAAAGATCAAAAAGAGTTGAGAGGTCCGAAAGAGTTGAGAGGTTTGAAAGAAGCGAACGATCTGAGCGTGGTGAACGATCTGAAAGATCTGAAAGAAGCGACAGATCGGGAAGAAGTGAAAGACCAGAACGCAGTGGTAGACCGGATCGAAGTGAAAGATCAGATCGTGGCGAAAGAAGCGAAAGAAGTGAAAGACGTGAAAGATCTGAGCGTAGCGATAGATCTCATCATAGTGATAGGTCACACCGTAGTGAAAGACTGGAAAGACCGGAAAGACCAGAGCGTAATGAAAGATCAGAACGAAGTGATCGTAGTGAAAGATCACTCACTCAAGATAGAAATCGATCAAAGGATGAGAATTATAGAAACCGATCGTCAAACAATGATCGTCGCGATCGTGATCGGTACCCTCGTGATTCAAACCGAGACGACGATAGAAATGTAATTTTGAAGGGTAGAGGTAATATGAAATATCGTGAACAAGGTAACCATAAGGAGCATGGACGTTTAGGATATTAAAAATAAGAAAAGACCTTTTTGTATCATAGCTTATTTGTATATCATGATTTCTGTTTACTATTACCTAAAATGGAATTCTTAATCACTGGTCATACTTGATTGTTTTGACCTGTCCACAAAATGTATAAATTCCATAAATAATATCTTCCTTCTTTAATTTCTTTATTCAACATCATGAACGATAAGAGAGTTAGATTTGAGTTAGGTCCCCCCGCTCGTCAACCTCAAGGGACAAGGTATTCAAATTCATACGATGAAATACTACGCATCCCCTCGAAAATAATCAAATATAATTCATCAAGAGCAAGGGTTATAGTAGTTAATAAACCAATTAAAAAATCTGAAGGTGTTATAAATTTGGGGAATATTAATGATGATATTAGATATAATGCTAGGGTTTTAAAATTAAGATTATCATTGGCTTATTATAAAGTAAGGACAAGCCAGGTAGGGGTACCATTGGATAGATTGTTGGTTAAGGGAACGAATGCGATTGAGCAAAGCGAATGAGTAAGTGGGCGAGTGTTTCGCTCTAATGGTTAATATATGTTTCAATCGAATGGTTAATGTGTTTCGAATGAATAATTAACTCTTCGAATGAGCCATTATTAAGCATCATACATTATAGCCATTCGAAATGGTCAGAGGGTTTATAATTTATAAGTAATTCATTTAAAATATTATATTATATATTTTTTATACGCTCACTCGCTCATTCGCGTCGCTCAATCACATCGGTCGCTCATTAAAACTCCTCAGTAAAAATACTTTGATCAACCTTTACAAAATTCTCGAAAAACGCTTTAAACAAGTCGATCGAATAACTAACATCCTTCGCACCGCCGGTTTCTCTAATGGAATGCATTGATAATTGAGCATTACCAATATCAATAGTTCTTAACCCTAATTTTGCTGACAAGATAGGGCCAATTGTTGAACCACAAGCACTATCATTACGAACTACGAATAATTGTAATGGGATATTTTCCTTGGCGGCAATCTTTTTCAACATAACGGTTCCAGCTGATGTAGTAGCGTATCTTTGATTAGCATTAATTTTAATCACGGGACCAGCATTCATTTGTGGTTTATGGTTAGCTTCATGTTTTGAAGCATAATTTGGATGAATGGCATGAGCCATATCGGCTGAAATCATAATTGATTTTGAAAATGTCTCAAATTCTAATGAGGGAGTTGATGATTGGCCGGATGATGTCATATTGGCTAAACGAGTCAATGTGGCAGGTAAAAGATTTGAATCAGCACCCTGAGCTGATTGAGACCCAATTTCTTCATGATCAAATAATGCGACAAGACCAATTGAATCAACATTATCTAAATTAGGCAATGATTCGATAAGACCTTCGATGGCGGTGAATGAAGAATTGAGATTATCTAGTCTAGGCGAAAAGATAAATTCATCGTTAATACCACCAATACAGGAAGGTTGAGTATCAAATAATAAAAGTTCAAAATCTTGAATATCCTTTACTTCAACTTCAGCTGTCTTTGCGATAAGAGACAAAAACGAATTATCATGACGATTAATAACGTCACAATTATCAGTTTCTTCACCCTTGGGAGATTCATTCAATTGGTTTTCAACTAAGCCTAAGATAGGATTAAGTTGAGTTTCTTTATTAAATTCAAACTTGGCATTAACTTCACGATCTAAATGAATGGCAAGGGTAGGAATTCTTAAGATTGGTTTTTGAATACAAACTAGCTTGGAACGAACATTACCATTCTTATCGTTAACCAATAATCTACCAGCAACGGAAAGATCTCTATCGAACCAAGAATGCCAAATACCGCCACCATAGCATTCAACACCAACTTGTTTATAACCTTCGATATTGGTCTTGGATTTTGATACTGGTTTAACACGAAGACAGGGCGAATCAGTGTGAGCGCCAATAATGCCAATAGCGTTACCGGGTTTCCAATTACCACCAACCGCAAATGCAATTAAAGAAGAACCATTACGAGTAAAAAAGTATTTATGAGCGGGTTTAATAATCGATGTATTCCATTGTTGACGTTCCGAGATTTCTTCAAATCCTAATGCAAGAAGACGGGTTCTAACGGTAGAAACGGCATGAAAAGGGGACGGCGAAGCATTAACGAATTTAATGAATTCATTAGCGGCAGTAGCCGATTTTGTAATGTTTGACATTGGTGTTGGTGGATATATTGTAAGTATTGAATATGTTTAGATGGAAAGAAAAAAAATTGATCAATAATATAATGTGGGGGTCATTGTGCATAATCATCGCAAATCCTATTAGTCAGCAATGGGTAAGCTGATTTGGGGAAGTTGATAGTCAAGAGTTACAAATCTAAATATATATGAGGGATGATTGATCGATGATATGTCGCTGGCACATCGCTGACTAGTGGGGGGCTAATGGCGGGATGCCCAAATTAACCGAATAAGGGTATCTCGGTAGATGAAGGAAATTGAATACACTTCGCAACTACCCTTATCATTCCACGCCGTGGTAATTGATCTCATCGATTATTTGAATAGCCATTTTATTGTCATCGAACTATAATTGAATAATATTTGGCGGCGATTGACGGACGGACGAGGCTTTCGTTGGGGACGGTTGAAGTAGTGAACCAATTTGACGCTTAATTAATTACTTACTTGCTAGACACGTGAAAATATAATTGTCCAATAATATTCAGAGTGTGGGGGGTACGGTTAATAGAAGACCGATATTGTATATTACGAGCAATCTGCAGTCCACAAGGGAAGGGTTTACCGTAGAAGAAACGAAAATACCCTAAATCGGGCTGCATGAATGAAGAACATAAAAAATAAATAAAATAAATCCAAGATTAACGGCTTTCATCCAAAAGCATGGAGCCCTATTGAAACAGAATGAAATTTGCGTAAAAATGAGAATAAGAATTGTGATTTGAGCAAGCTAAATAAATAAAAAATGAGAAGCAGAACAAAAATTCAGCGACCTTCGAGTAACCGAAACAGAGGGCATGATCTATGAACCCAAAGGGCCTTACACGCTTCAGGGGATTCCCCTCTCTTTCAGTCTCCTTAGACCATTTTGAATTTGGTTTATAGAACAGCCCAAACCCGAATATCAAACATGCTAACATGAGCCCGAGAAAGAATCCACTTAACCAATATACCAACGCCTGGAAAATCCACCGAACGGTATACCCTGCCAAGCAAGCTATTATAATGCTAGCTAAGACTGCTAAGGGTGAAATAGTTGAAGGCTTTTCGGCAAAGAAGAAACTCATATTAACTCAGATATACATTCTTGTTAATGCTGTTTATATCAATTGGAAGAGGAAAGTGTAAACATGTTTATGCGAGGTTAAGGTACATTCTAAGAACTTTGGGAATATAGATTATTTTTGGGTATTATGATTTACAGAATAAAATCACAAAGATAAAGAAAATATGAAGAAAAGAATAAATAAAATAAAAAAGGCCTGAAGATTTTCTCATTTTACCCTTTAAATTAAAGATACAAGAAACTTTCACCGTGATCGTTGTATCTGCCACCAATGATAATGATAGAATTTAAAACATAATCAATTTCATCAATATCCTTTTTTTAAGGCAATACTCTCGGAGTTTTCAATTACCCTAGCCAAAGTGGTGGCACCGGGAATAGAAATAATAGTAGGGAAATCATCGCGACCAGAGTTGTATTTGATCCAGGCGATGGCTAATTGAGCAGGGGTAACACCAAGATTTTTAGCAATGACAGTGATCTTTTCAACCAAGAGCAAATTCTTTTCGAAGTTTTCGGGTTGAAATCTATCTAAAATTCTACGGAAATCATTTTCCGGAATGTCTTCAAATGATTTGATTTCACCCGTTAAAAACCCACGGCCGAGAGGAGAGTAAGCGATAATTGGAATATTTAATTCTTTACAGACCTTCACGACATTGTTTTCAAAGATATCAGTACTCCAAAGTGAGGATTCTACTTCAACAGCAACAATGGGATGAACAGCTTGTGCGCGACGAATTGATTTCTCACTAACCTCAGAGAGACCAATGCCAAAAATCTTACCTGATTTAACATAGTCGGCAATGGCACCAACGGTCACCTCAATAGGAACCTCAGGATCGACTCTAGCATATTCAAAGATATCAAGATGTTTCTTACCGTCTAAAATACGCAAAACATTATCAATTGATTCATGTACCTTTTCAGCGCTACCGGCTGGTTCAAATCGCTTAAACTGACGCCGCCCTTGACTGAGAGAACTACTTTATCAGCATCTTCTGGGTGCTTTGTAAAATAAAGATTCAGAAGTTTGATATTAGCTGTGGGATCTTCGGTACCGTAAAATTCGCCGGAATTCCAAAAGTTACAACCGTTGGCGAGCGCTGTTTTCATGGTCTTGAAAGCCTGTTCTTCAGGAGTCTGGGTGGGTCTCCAATGAGGCCGAGACCTGTGGATCCAATTTCCTTATTACATAATGAAATAGCCATATTAAAGTGTTCGCACAGTTATTCTATTCGTTGAAGAGTGAGTGAGCAAACAGCAACGTTGAGAGTAAAGTGAAGGCCTTAATATGGGGGTTAATTACATTAGATGAACCGCACAATCCATCAGTAAGTATTTTGTGTGTATGATTTTTATTTTTTAAAATTAAAATTACTAAAATACAGAACGTCATATTCATGTTGTATATATTTTGATTTTTCCAGACAAGGCAAACCCGTTGTAAAAATTCAGGGCCCTGGAGAGAGGTTCACAGAATAAATCCGTATAGATGTCGAAGGATAGGGAAGGGGAAGCCTCACCGAAGGCCTATAATTAGACTCACCGCGCGTACCATCCTAAGCCCTCAGGGGACAATAAGCCCCCGAAAATGAATACAGCTTGAAGGTAGTTAACCACGCATCATAATTAATATCGCGCGCGAAGACGGTTGAGGACCGTTCTTTGCACACGACGTGCGTGGCCTGCCCGGCATCTCTTCTTCGTTTACTCTCACTCATTTGAGTGTTGCGAATGTGGCTAGTGAGTGAGGACAATATATATATATAAACTTGAGACAATGTCTGAGATTGATGAATAATATGTGATATACATACATCTACATCTGTACCACAATATATTTACATATCTATATTTCCCCATATCAAAAACACCTGGTACACGTCCTACGCCCCGCCCCGCATCCAACGGTCGTAAAGCAGTCAGTAGGTCGGTTACCTCATTGTGCATTGAGCCAACAGTAATCGCTCTCACTCATTATCAACACCTCATTAAATTAGCGTATAGCTCCAAAAATCTGGCCAATAACAGTTGCGCCTCGGCTGAGACCCCAGATAGGGTTGGACGGTGCTAAATGGCTTGTCCTGCTCTTTCAAGACTGAAATGCGGCATAGAACCCAATTATGCAAGGCGGGTTCCATTTGTAAATTAATTATTTTTAATTGATCCACTCAACCGTAAAGGATTAAAAATAGCGAGTGAAGGGCCCTTCAGGGATCCCTGAAGAAATTTGGTATAAATGCCAATGTTTCTGGTCGTTCGTTTGTTTTGATTATCTTACAATCACACACACATAAACACTCGTTTACACACACGCACACACATAATGCAATTCTCTACACTCTCCCTCCTCTTAGCCGCCACTATGGTCTCAGCTCAAACTTTCACTTACTCCAAGACTAGTCAATTCATCAAAACTACTTCTCTCCCCGATATGATCATTTATGAAACTATTAATAATATTCGTATTATTGAAACTGAACCCGGAAGAGGTAAAACCGCTTCCGTCGTTAAAGTTTTTCTTACTACATCAAATTTAAATATTATTCAAAACGAAGTTCCTCGCCCTAAGAATATTATGGTTTCACAAGCTATTCTTTAAAAGTATTCATTGTTTTCACCCCTTTACTCCCCTAATCACGCCCCTTAATGACTTTTGTATCCTATTTGCGTTCTATTCTACTCTTTGTACTCTATATATTCTATTCTATCTTATACTATTCTAATAATATTTTCTCATTTTCCCCTTTACTCCTTTCTTCCTTGGTTCCGATTTTCCATTCTGCATCTGGGTTTCATGGTATTAAATTATAGACATCTCAAGTGGGGGGCATCGAAATCGATCTTGCATATTTCGATCTTCTTATAAGCAGTAGTTTATCCTAAGGCGGTTGTCTAGCATAATTTCGCTCAAAATTGCCAAAGAAGGAGAAAACAAAAAAGAAAAATAGATCAATATATTACTGTTTCTACCAAGAAATAAATAATGTTCATATCTTCAATAAATTCCCTTTTTTTTTTTTATTCCGTTAATCGGTATAGCCCTACTTATTAAACCTTGGACGAATTCTCGGTATTTTGGCATAATATTAGAGAAGCTATAATAAGAATAACAGAAAGCGGGTGGGTGTTACTTTAGTAGTCTAAATATGATAATATTAATACAGTTTTATAATAAAACATCTTTGATTGAGTGTAATTTAACTTTATAAATAAAACAAATGACAGTAAATATCCTTTTCCGTATACATGTTTACTTCCGGGTAAACTATGGGAGCTCACAATTACGATATCATACGAAAGAACTTTTAAAGAAATAGTTTTGTTGTAAACAAGATAATTGAAACAAGATTTGTCATTCTAAGAAAATTGGAACATGCTTTGCCATAAATAAAAAAATTGAAACAAGATTTGCCATAGTTAAGGAAATTGGAACATGATTGAAAACACACTTGTTTTTCCATTGAGAAACTTATCTTTCACTGAGGAACTCGTTATGTCATGAAGGTCATTCTATTTAGGAACTTGTTTTGAAATCGATTTGTTTTTCTTATGATTTCTTTAATTCTCAAGTAATAAAATTAAATAATTCCAATTAATTTTAATTAAACCGGGTTTACGGTATTAAAAAAACAGTTAGATAAAAGTGAAAAATATAACTAAATAATTTGATCCGAAAAAGTAACAAATCGAATAGAACCGTCAATTCATGTTGTGATAAAAACGGCGGTACCCATACTTACTCCTATAATCTAATTGTTCATCCACTAGCTCTATATATTTAGCTTCTGGGTTTGGTAAAAATAATGCAGCTTTTAGCTATAATTTGTAGTAAAGATAAATTGTAATGGAACCTGAACGAGCCTTGGCTAATACTAAATCGGTTATCCACCACATATAGTTAAGAATTGAGGACTAAAAACTGGAAGTGTGGACTAAAACCAAATAAATAGCCTCTGCCATATGGAATATTACCTACTAAAAACTGGGAATGCGGACTAAACCGTGACATATTAATAATTATGGAACGAGTTAAAGATCAGCCCACTATTATGATTTGAAACGTTCCGCTCCTAGGTTCGAGAAATGCAATTTTGTTATCCTTGATAGTGTACGTTTCCCCATTACGGTTCCACCAACTTTCTTCCCCCCACCTTGGTCTGTTCATATCAGACCCCTGCCACAATCCGGCAGTTCTCTATCATTTTCTTCTTTTTGCTTCTCGTGCCGTAGCCTGTCTTCGTATTGCAGCAGCTAGACTACCTTTGTATTAGAATCCTAATGTATATAGATTACAACTTCCATCTCTCCTCTGTTTCCGTTGAAAACCAGTCAACACTGGAATTTTATCATGCTCTGGAATTTTTACTGTTGTCATTAAGCTCGGCTACTGGAATTTAAAGCATTCTCTCTCTCTCTCTCGAATTCATTAGTTTTTATTATTTCATGTTAACTATATTATTCTAGATTCCTATTGTTCGGACATTCAAAAAGAAATAAAAAAGGATTCTCTTCAGCAAGAAGTTACTTAGGTATTTATCAATTGAGCATCCCTAATCCTCTAAAAACAAATCAGGGTTCGATATAGGATACGAAGATGGCTTATCCATAACCTTTGTGGATCATATGTTAATTAAAAATATTTTTTCACTTTTATGAGTTTTTTTAATATTTTTATACACCTGTTACCAAAATTTTAATTATTTTAATTATTAATTTTGGACTAGAAAAACGCAAAATTATAAATACCAACAATTTGTTTTTTGAGAAATTTGTAATGTCTATTTTTCCTTGATTCGAACTAATATCACACCTTATTTTTACTTTTTTCGATGATGAGTGCATGTTCCCAACTACGCCATTAATAAGGGACTCCAAATTTTGGATAATCTTTTGCCAACCACACCATTTTCCACATGACTAAAAAAAGAAAAGACTGCAGCACCTTAAGTTCCCACGTGGTCTCCCACCGTAGTACTTTTGAAGGC
>JAKUCD010000104.1:0-38643 GCA_030563525.1 Nadsonia commutata
GACCTAAGCCACTGAGACTTATGTCAGTGATTAGATAATGAAAGAATCTATAGATCCTTACACAAAATCGAAAATCAACTGTTATCAGATCATATATTTAAAAATATGATCTTTTTCAATAAGTTGCGGTTTTAGCTCAGTTGGGAGAGCGTCAGACTGAAGTTAAAAACTTCGGTTTTCGGTTTATCTGAAGGTCCTGTGTTCGATCCACAGAAATCGCATTTCCTTTTTTTTTAAATAGCAACGCCGCGAAATTACGAAAATTTGAGTATTTTTTAGAGAAAAAGGTAGTGTAATATGTCAAAGGGACGTAATCTTTTAAATGCGTGTACAAACTGGAAATTTATGGGAATTATAAGATACCTGTGTATAATTTGCATATGTTAAAGAGATGTATTAAGATTTGACGTCCCCTACAAATGAGTAAGAATGATGCGTAAGTTCTAAATATATTGCTAGAATTTTTTATTCTTTTTCAGAAGGAAATGATGAAAGGAGGGGAGGGCCAAGCAAAGCCAATTTTGGTGATAAAAAGCCTAACCTAGTGTCGCTGTTTTTATCGTGTTTATGGTTTTATCACGCACCAACGACCTTTCCAAACATCCCACATAAACCACATACCGTTCCTTCTGGAGGTTAAGATAATTCATTTTCTTTGTCCAATTATTAGTAGCTTTAATCCAATTACCCCCGCCTTTCGTAAACGAATCCATAATCTTATTCCTTAATGCACGATGATCGCGAATTTCTTTCGCTGAGGTTTCCACATATCTTTTCAATGCCGTGAGTTGATCAGTTTCATCAAGTGTGGATAAAACCAAACTATGTGGTGTAGGCATCCAATCTCTCAATTTGGCGAAATCACCCGATTTTATCGTCGTGGGGAACCTCGGTGATCGATCTAATGATAACGCTGGTGAAGATATCGTATGTTTGAGCGTTTGATTGAGATTGTTATTATTTTTGCTTAACGATGCACCCCAGCCGTAATCCGTATTACTCATTAGTTCCGTCAGGGGTTCCTTTGATAATCTTGCAGCCCATAAATTACTAGTATCGACAAATTTAAGGGCGATCGGGTTATTGGATGCCTGGAATGATAACTGCCCTGAATGGGGTAAGGTGAGGGTGAATGTGATTGGAGTGATAAGTTCGGAGAGGGTATCACAAAGATTAAAGCACAAGAATTCAGAATCACTCTCGATTGATGTCCATGTTGATTCTGACAACCTTTCATATAATTTAATTTCGCCCCTTGCTATAACCACATAAGCCTCTTTCAGAGATTTTTTTTTATTAGTTTTCCCCGTCATCGGATCTATAATGGCCCGATACTGTAATGGGCCCTCAATAATGGGATCATTTTCATTATGTGTGAAAGATTGAGACGATGAGGTAGAACTCTCAACGCCCTCACTTGTGACATTATCTAGGGTCGATGATCTATCCCAAGTATGTGATCGTCGATTATTAATCATACTCATTGACTGTGAAGGCGGTATACCATACATACTGACGGGTCGGTTACGAAACTCATCCCGCTGAAGCCTATTATCTTTGGCGTGGAAACTGCTCCTACTACTAGCCGTTAATTTAGCCAGTCTACCGAATAATGAGTTCCGTTTAGGGTTATGACTGAACTCCAAGTTATCAGTATCGACATTGGTTTGTAATGAACTGGGTAAATTGGCCAAGTGTAATTGATCTTTACTTAAAGAATTGTAAAAAATTCTTAGAACCGCTCTCACTTGACTTGGCCATTCTACCCTACCGATGAATTGCGCTGATCGGTTTATTAGTAAGTCCGTATCCACCGCTGAACCGTTATTCGCTCTATCGTCCAAAAGCACAAACGATAATCGATTCGGTGCTGGTGAAGTTATAGTAGACTCAAATCCCGCTTGATCAATAAGAGTTGATAGAGTATTATCGATAAATTTTGACCTTGGCATTACCTTTGACGAATTTTGAAGATCGGTATTGAGTAAGATTAGTGAATAAGTAATAGTATAAACCACATTAGTATTACGAAACCCATGATGTTGATTAGTGCTCACCCACGCATGCGTGAATGATTCTAATACTCGAGCTAATTGTTGCGATTCGGCCTTCATATAAAGATTGTCACATAAACATCTTAATGCGGCAAGAATACTTCTATTTTTGAATTGGAATAGCGCCATATATTTAAGTCTAACGCTATCATTGGGTTCGCCTGAAGATCCTAGCCATTGAGCATATTCATCCTCGGGGATTAAGGAGAAGGTGTGATGATATATTTGTGATGCTATTACACCTGGACCAGGTGTGTCGTCAATGCTATTTGACTGAAGTGAGAATGGAAGCGTCAAATCAACATCAGATTTATAATCAATTGTTTCA
This sequence comes from Nadsonia commutata, assembly GCA_030563525.1. Lineage (NCBI taxonomy): Eukaryota > Fungi > Ascomycota > Dipodascomycetes > Dipodascales > Nadsonia > Nadsonia commutata. The sequence goes on from JAKUCD010000104.1 coordinate 2,383, forward strand.
GTTCCATTAGGCTCAGATATAGGAAGATTGAAATTACTATCTGAAAACTCACATTCAAAATCGGATACAGGCTCCGAATTGAGTTGAAGTTGTGGCAAAAGTCCCAGTGATAAAGCGTCGGTATCAGAGGAAAAGAGTTTAGAAGTTAAGAATTCAGTCGGTAACTTGGATCGGTACTTTACCTTGCTTGAAGATAAAGAGTTGGAACGCGATTGAGGTTCAGCTAAGCGTACTTCCGGTATAGGCAAAGAGGGCCATTCTGATAGGGGCGCAGCAGTATTGATATGAGAGGGGGTAGTTTTGATTGGAGAAGGGATGTTATAATGGCCAATGTCTTGTCTTGTTTGAGTGTTGTTCATTTTCAATTCAGTATTGAATATAGTATCGAAAGTCACCTCTAGCGAACCCTGATTTATATCCAAGCATGGCAATGATGGTGGCTGCTTGTTCTTCTGATGGTCATTACGGAACCGTTGACCTGGCGAGGTCATTGGACTACTCACTGTCAGGGTTTTAGCCGCTGAGCCAAAGACTCGTTTGAAAAATCCGGACCTCTTTGCGGGTCTAAACAGCTTGGACGATACCGATAACGGGCCCGTTCTCGGAGAAACCGCGCGGGAAACGTAACGAGCGTCCTTTGATACGGTCAGCGCGGTGACCTTTGAGCATTCAGGGTCTGAAACGGCAGAGAAGCCCATAACGCTTTGAACCTATTGCAATGGGCGATATATATATGTATATATGTATGTATATAAAAATATGTACATGAAGATCTAAAGGTTGCCTCGGCCTCATCGTTGGGCTGGCTGACATTTTGTGTTGGCCCGGCAATATTCCAACGGCGCAGCCAAGCCGGCATTTGAGTTGTGAATCAGGTCAAAGTGATCAAATCAACGATTTTCAACCGAATAAATTCTACTAATTAAAGTAATTTTATTCGGAATACTTCAAACTATTATGAACCTTACCATTGCTGCAATTTGTGAACTGTGAATCTCGCTCAGCTGAAATATAAAGATAGTCCTAAATGTTTGAGACCTGCATGGGGCGATTACCCGTCATATTCGCAGGCTGCTCTTGATTTTCTGATTTCTTCACGAGTATAACCATTATGGATCAAAGAAATATATATACATGATTTTGCTCTTCTATGTACACGTGAATTTATATTGAAAATTGGCATACTTGTTTGTAAATACTTTTATTTTTTTTTCTACCTCATATTCTCAACTGGGAGGGCGAACAGTAAAAACGAAGCAGGAATAAAAACAAAAAAAATATATATAAAATAAGTAATCATGAGATCATGAGTCTTGGGACAAATTAAATTTTGTGTTTGAGTAATGGACCGTTTATTACGGCTATACAACACCGCACGTGCATGGACTAAGTAAAAGTCAATAGATTATAACTTTGGCAGGAATCAACAAGTACGAAGAAATAACTGAACACTCCTTATATATAATTTATATTGGCCCCGTTCTCACAAAATTTCTCTTAAATTTCATCAGGAGAAACGTATATTTTAGTTTCAGATGGTGTTCGTAGAACAATAATATCTGAGATGAACCGATAGAATTTAAAAGAGGAGTTGAATTTGTATAAAGAAAATATGCCCTTAAATTTCCCCGCGGGGAACAAAATGAGAAAAAAATGCTGTTAAGCGAGATTATGTATGAATCTGCATCGTCATACGTCACATTGCATCTTATTTAATGTAATGAGAGTACATGCTAAAAATAACTTTGATATATAGACAGATCTACTATGGAGATCAATTCGGTTTTACTCTTTTGTTACACCTAAATACGATATAATACTGATTTTATTGGGAAGCCAATGCCGTAAAACAATTTTTCAATTTCATGATTTTATTAGTCCTATCTTAAATTATTAAAAAAACCCTAATCCTTCAATAATTACAAAAATATAAACCACGAAGTAATGAAATAAATAATAAGCCCTGAAGAAACAAAAATAAATAAATAAATATGAATTTAACCGATAACGGAACGGCGACATTGAAGATGAGAGAAGTTCACTGAACTCATTTTTGTAATCTTTTACAACTTTAAAACTTCTTGATTTCAATGCTTAAACAAAAGTTGGTGAATCTGATGCAATACTGAATCTTACATACGTGGTTTTCTTCTCTGTTCCAGTCTTTCAAGCCATAACATTGAAAATGCGTGAAACTGAAATTCTCTTTTTTTGCTTATCTTCATTAGTCGCCGCCACAAAGTATGTGGCGTTTATTTACCCGGACAAGATGCGCTGCAATGCTGCCATAATGATCGTGAAATTATATACCAATATTAAATTAACTGAGTATGAGACAATCAAATAATGACGATCGGCTTCAACAATTCTCAAAATTCGACGATTTTACATTAGCTATTAGATGTAGCTGGTTTTCATTGATTGGCCTGATCTTTCTTTCTTCATCTTCCGCATGTCAGCCTGTAATATTTTTATAAATTAAAATATTTATTAGTATCTATCTTTAACTATTGAGAAATAGTGATTATGAGAAAAATAAGTTAAGAAGCATAAGGAAAAAAATAAGCCATTAATAAATAATAAAATAATCAAATAGGGATTTACGATAAGTTCACTTAACTAAATTTTGTATTTTTTTATTACACAAGGTGCATCTCAATTTAATGCTTACGCGAACATTGGTGCCTCTGATTCAATCTTGTGTATTCTTCTTTCAAAATACGTGATTTCTGCTCTAGTCTTTCAAGCCATAACGCTGAGAATGCGAGTACTTGAAATTGATTTCGCTCACCTTCATCTATCTTTGAATTGGGGATATGACTCTCGTTGAGACGATTCCTGAGGGTGTCAAAGAGACTCGAAAAGCCTAGTGGTGGGGGTCCGCCCGTTCCGAGATAATATGCTGATCACGTTAGCCAGACAACATCAAACCACTGTTCATTCAAGAATTCTTTGACTTACCTTTCAAAGCTGGGTCGGTTTCCATTATTTTTTTATGAATGAAAAAAGCCGAACGCAGGTTGCGTTTTAAGGACGATAATGCTTTATCAGAATGATCGGTGGATTTCGGTTGGGTACTAGTATCGCTGAGGTTTCCATATAAGGACTGACCAGGACCCCTGATGCATTTTTCTTTCTTCTTTGTCATTTCTATAGAAAATAGGGAAAGGTTTTGAAATTATATGAGAAGGGGAAGTGTAGATATATATACACACAAACCAGGGCATATTTTGATCACCGTTTCGCTGCCACAAATTATGCCGATCTCAGTTACCCGGACGAGACCTTTTATAAAGCATTCCTAATATTGCATTGAGGTTTGTTAATACAATTAACTGAATGCGAATCACGGCAATAATGCTATTGTGTTCATTTAATTCTTACTATAAGAGAATATACCCGATTTATATAGGTTCAGGTGGAGTTGGATTATCTGTATCCCCCCAGCTTGACTTTGTTCATTTTCATCTTCCTCACGTTAGCCCGCATTTGATACTGCATAACGTGCATCAACCTTCATGCGAGGATTGATCCAGATACAGCCAATAGCATAATAAAGTTGTGGTACAATCAGTTGTTTATTAAACTTGGCAAAACGAGAAAATAAATGAGTTTACCGTTACGAACAATAAAAAGTTTTCTGATAAGAATTTCATCAATGACTTCACAGAGTGGCACACCTCTAAAAACGTTTGATTCAAGCGACTCCATGATGCGAGCGACTCCTTGGGTGATATTACCCAATAAGAGGAAAATCCTGCATACTTGAAAGACCATGTTAATCAATTATCCCAGAGGCACCAGCGTTGAAGGTATTATAGTCATTCAAAACTATTCAAGTAGAATATATTTCTTATATACACCCCGAATATCGCCGACAGCATCGTACCAACTACAATGTAATGCTACCTAAGTTTTTCGAAAATTCCCTATTAGAAGAATATCAAAACATGTAAACACCATATACCATTTTTCAAATTAATAATTTTTTGGTATTTATCTTAAATTATTTGAAAGATACATACCCTATGAAACAAATAAATGAATAAATAAACCATGAAACAATAAAATAAATAAATACCGTCTCAACCAATAATGATACATTGATGATACATCAAGCTTGCTGAACTCATTGCTATAATATTTTATTACTATTCTTAGAATAATTGACTTGGTGCTAATACGAAGGCGTCTCGATCTCAATTCTTCATCGAGGATTGGCACTTCTGATTCAACTCTGTGCCTGACATACGTTTATTCTGAGCTAGTCTTTCAAGCCATAACACTGAAAATATAATTGAGTGAAGTTCACGCTCATCTTCATCTTGCAAACGGTCCCTAAGAATGTCAAAGAAGCTCGCGTCGTTTTCATTCCATCCCAACTCATCTGGTCATGTTAGAAAATTATGGAAACAATACTAATCCCAAAATATCTTTAGTTACCTTTAGCATCTTCCAATATCCAGGTATGAAGTTCATGAGCCGACTTCAGGTCTATTTCCAAGGACGATAAGGCTTCATCAGAAGATTTCAATTGAGTGTTACTGCCGTTTAAGGGTCCATATAAGGACTGACAAGGAGCTCGAATACATTTCTCTTTCTTATTTGCCATTTCTATATCAAATCGTTGAAATATCACAACGTGAATGTGATTAGTGAGTATAGGCACAAACACAGGGGGGGTTTGTGATGTGTGTGGCGCCACAAACTATGCGGCTTGAGAATACCCAGACATCGCACTGTGCAATGTTGTATTGTATTATATTATCGATTAACTGAAACGATTGAATAATGCTGCTTGAGTTCAACAGTTCCTAATATAAGATAATTTATCTAGTATACATACATTCTAGTAGATCTATAATACCAGTATCCACTCAACTGATCCGTCCATCGTCATCTTCCGTAAGTTAGCCCGCACTTACTGCATAACATGCATCGATCTCAATGCAAGAATTGACCCAGATACAATTACTTGCGTTCACAAAATAATCAGGTATTCTTTGATCGAGAGTCCCAAAGGCTTGCTGCTTACTTGGATGATACTAGATGATATGGGATCGGTTTGCTCCTCTATTGTTTTCCTATAAACTTATGGCTGGATCATACCCCATGATATGAACTCGTTTGTGTACTTACATACTATGTGAATGCATCAAACCGTTCAAGTCTTTTGGTTGGAGAAATTTGCCCTGTATGCTTGAGAAGATATATTACGGTTATTTGTTTAACATTTTTCTTAGAGCTCGAATCAATCCGTGTATCCTACATGGTAATTGACCAATTTGCTCCACCATTTATCCTTTTTTCCTACAAAATATATAAACAATTGTACAACATTTTGTGAATGAATATCTTATTGTTGGTACCTAATAAATAAATAAATACAGCTCTGACAAACAACGGTAAGTCGCCGATAAACAAGTTCATTGAACTCATTCCGGTAATCTTTTATTACAACAGTAGACTTAAAGCTTACAAGGGGGCGGTCTTTTTTTGATGCTCATGTGAAGATAGGTATGTCTAATTCCAATTCGCGCTTGACATACGTTTCTTCTAAGTTATCTTTTAAAGTCATTATATAGAGAATAGAAGCAATTGAGATTCTTTCTCCTCCGCACTATTTTCCTCGTAACACCGCCCATTTTTGAGTGAATGCCTGACAGAAACAAAGATGCTAAGGATGGAATCCGGTGGTGCGTTATTGCCTGATAATGTTAGACCAAACAAAACCAGTATTCACCCAAAGCGCCTTTACTTACTTTGATCAATTTCCACAAAACGTGAATGAAGCCTGGGCCTCAGTGTTCCTTCCACGTACGGCCTCTTCGTAATCAGAATTATCTATCGATTTCAGTCGGAGATTAGTACCTTTTAAGGGTCCATATAAGGATTGACTAGGATCCCGGATACATATTTCTTTCTTTGGCACTTCAATTGAAATCAAAACTCAAGAAATGGTAGTGGTGGCTGTTTCGATGCCAGCCATAACTTATGTGGGTGGCCATTACCCGGATAACGCACTACACGACTCCATGATGAGATAAATAATTTTGATCGGACCGATTTAATATTTATTAATAAAAAACTTATTTGATTTATACACGTGATTGCCTCTTTTGTCTTTTATGTTGTCTGACCTGATCAGCTCATCATCTCCTGTACATGAGCACGTTTCTAATACTGCATAACGCATTGATCCATTCGTATATCCCACATAATAATTGGTTGAATAGCCGCCTTATTTACTCTTGAAACCTACCTACCGCATATGATAATTTTATAAATTAATGGTTTTATTAATCTCTATCTAAAATTATAGAAAAAATGCCAATTATACTGCATATTTTAGGGGCATTTGTCTAACAACCAGAAGACATGCTGGGGTTCTTGGTTTAATTCATCTCATGCAGGATTTCAATTCTCTGACATGCCGTTCCAATATGTTTTTGTATCCCATATAATTGCTTAGCTAGCTACCGGGTTCCAACATGGTGTCCACATAGGCACGTAAACTCGTTGGGATTTTCAAGATGCTTCCTACGGATGAGGTGGATTTCAATTATTCAAAATCTATTTATGTTAAACAATGCAAAAATGTCACTAACGGCGTTATTACTTATCTCCAATAAAACCGAAGACATTTCTGTGCTATAGAAATATTTTCGATCAAATGCAACCGTTCAATCTCGGTCTTTGATATAATGACAGATAGAGTCGTCGATTGGGCGCCAGTATCAAGAGTGCATTCGTATACGGACCCAGTGATTGGCTTGTTACGGTTCTCGTTCTTTGGTATTTCTATAAGGAGTGATAGAAGTAACTCAAATTGCAACTTGAATGTGATAATTGGAAAAGTAAACACAAAGGGGAATGTTTGGTCGCCGTCAGCGCCATCGAAGATGCGGCAACGATCACCCAGGCAATGCATTGCTTCCTCGATGTGCCATGGATTTATTATATACAAACAAGGCAACTAACTGAGTTTAAGACAATCACTCGGGTCCTTAAGTTTTTATTATAAGATGATCTAGTTGATTTAAATAGGTTCTAGTAGATTTAAATTATCAGTACTCACTAATCTGTCCTATGCATCTTTATCTTCCGTACGTCAGCCCGCATTTAATACTGCATAATTCATGCGAGGAGATGATGTCTGGATATATATAGTCTAAACCATAATATAGTTTCAAATCAGGTACAAACGCCCCGAGGGGCATATCCTTAATCAATTATTAAACAATTTATAAAAGTGAATAAAATGACGCTATATTCGGGAAAAACTTTGTATTTCTAAAGTCTCAGTGCTATTCGAACACCTCCATACTATTATAAATCAACCTTGAGTTTTAGGAAGTATACACATGTTTGAGATATAAGCACATCAATGCTGCCTCGTGATCTTTATCCACTGTAAGTATTTGTTTAATATTTTTCTCGAACAGTGTGTTGATCAGCTAATGGCATTATCACTTATATTAGCATCTTACAGAAAATTTTCAATTAAATGAATTTATTTGTACCTAAATGTAACTATGGAAGAATGAACAATGAAGCTTGATGCCCATTTATAAAATAATAAAATGAGCTACTCGTTTGAAGTGGAGTTGAAACGCGATTAGGAGATTGAATCCTTGAAGTAGATGAGGATAATCCAATTTTAATTTCTGGACTGATTCCAAAGAGGGGTTTGTCTAATGGTTTAACGAAAATCTGAAGCTTCGTGTGAGCCTTAAAAGGGTCGACAAATATGATCATATCTAGCTTGTATAGGTTGTAGATAATTTCAAGCCGTGTATATGTATGACCGCTAGTACTGATATAGAATATGATTTGAAAGGATAACGAGCAGTTTAACACCAACTAGTGTCAGAAAAGTCAAGTTAACACGACCATAATTACTCTCCACAATACACTCGGTTTAGACAAATTTCATCAGTGGGTATATGTCGAAAACAAAACCGTTGGTTTATAAGGAAAAGACTCAATTCCTGCAAGAATATATTCCATCTTATTATGTCCGTATTGGATGAAATATGGATACTGAGAAGAGTATGTTTTATACATAAGAAAGCATTCTTATTCCATGCTCGCTTGATTCTCTAAATTGACTAGTCAACATTATCAGCGTTAAACTAATAATGGAAATAATAGATATCAGCAACTTCAAAAGAGATTCATTGACTGCTGATGAGCCTGGTACTGAAAAACTCTACTTTTAAATCATTTCTAATATAAAAATAACTGAGATTTGAGTAAGAACTTTAAAAGAGGCTCATAACTCAAATCAACAGTCAAATAGGGTTAGGGTTGAATAATTAATTAAGCTGAAAGAAAAGACGTGAGAAAGTTAGATATAATTATACTTATATTCAACAATATATTTACGATGATACCTCCAACTTTACGCGAAAAACCAAAAATCTCTTATAAACACAATGTGCAGAATACTCTAGATAATGGGCGACCGGGAAAGTTCATGAATAGGTTCAACAAGAACTCTACGGCAAATTCTAACCCCAGTATTTCAAAGCATTTAAAGCCTAATTCAAAGTCAGTGCTAAAGCCAAGCACGGCTATATCAATAAGGCAACCGGAATCTAATCATGTGCAAAAGACGCCGATGCTACTTAAACGAGGAGTCCTAGATTTAACCTATAAACGATTCCCCGTGGTCCAAATCCCAACCGTCGATATCACGGTAGACGATTTTGAATCCACTGAAGCCGATATTAATGAATCTAATATTCCTCAGAACTATCTCGCTGAGATCAACGATCCTGTGAAACGACAAGACATCATTAAACACGGTCTTGACCAAGGGTATCCCTCGACGTTGGAACTTCTCAAACTCACGAACCGTGTACGGTCACAGATGACCCTTGTGAAATCTATCCTTAAACCTAACAGTACCTGCCATTACATGAGTCAGTACCGTGATTTCTGTAACTCGATATGTGGACAACGTGCTAGCGATACCGATGCTGCTCATTTCGCCACACGAAATTACGATTTTGGATACTGGGGGCCCAAGGGTAAACATTGTGTTGTTTCAACGATAATGGACGAATTCAGTAACCTTATTGATGAATTCAGAAGTGAATGGTCTTGGTCGAGAAAATTTGATATGGTTTCCTTTGTGGAATTTGCCGTTGCGCCCGAAGTTGCTGTGGAAATGATCATGAATGATATGACACTGGATCAAACCAGCGCCAGGAAGGTCATGTTTGATAGTAGTCAGTACGGGAGAGCTAAATTCGGCTATGGAGGTGGTAGAGTTGTGCTGGATGATGACTTTGAAGTCGAAGTCGTAAGGGATCCTGATTTTTAATTCAAGTCTAATATGGGCAAAGCTCACACTCCACTTAATTCGCTTTTATGAACGTTGCTCATCATGTCTAACCAACCATTGAACCTCTGCGTTGTATGTTCTATTATTATTCATATTATATAGATTAAAATCGCTATTAGTTGATTCTTTCTGCTATTCTGCTATTCTGCCATTCATATTTGATCTCATTTACAACAGGTAGTACCAATATAACTTTCAAACACTATTTCTCATAGAATCCTACAATCTTAATATTATATAATACTCCTCTTAGTGAAATTCAATAATCATTATAAATTGTGGTTTCAAACTCACCTTCTCATTTTGTTCATGGACCTTAATTTATGCCTCATCATCCTCACATAATCCTCCCACTCACCACCACCACAATGTTGTCCTCAACGGGATCATCATCCGCTGTGCCTCAATCGCAAGCCAAATCAAAATCATTCAAACATACCATTGAAACTCGACAAGATGGATCCTTTCAACCTAGTGAAACATCACCCCAATCATCCTCAGTAATGAATAAGTTCTTCTACCCAAACAATGCCAACCCGGTATACGCGCCCAAATCATGGATTCAAATGATCTCATTCCAGTTCTTCCATTTGATCCTGAAACTACTTCATATTATCATGTTCTTTGTACAATCGCTTCTTTACACTTATAATCGAATCAGTCTGAAGTGGATGCTTATCACTTATCATCATAATCGAAACCCTCAATTAATCCGACAAGATGCCTCACAGCTATCAAAACTTCCTCATCACATTGCCTGTATCCTTGATCTTAGGGAAACTGAAATTAGTGGTGGAATAGAGGGACTCATTGATCAAACTAGTGATTTGACTGCATGGTGTGTTAGTGCTAATATCGCCATATTATCCGTTTATGAAAGATCGGGTACTATGCGTGATGTCACTGAAGCATTATATACCTCAATAAATGAGAAATTAATCTTATATTATGGTGCAGAGGAATGCCCTAAATTCAAATTATATCTCCCACATACTGGCACTTCTTACGATAATAACGGACAAATTGAGTCCGAGCCAACAGAGACTTATGCATTACAGATCAATATTATCGCTGAAGATGATGGTCGTGAGTGTCTTGTGGATTTGACCAAAACGCTCGCCACACTAGCTCAAAGAAAGAAAATTAGACCTCGTGATATTACTATCGATGTAGTCGATAGCGAAATGAAAAATATTGTTATTGGTGAACCCGACTTATTAGTATTATTCGGACCCATTATTGATTTACAGGGATTCCCACCCTGGCAAATAAGATTATCAGAGATTTATCATCATCCTGATAATAATGAGGTTAGTTATGCTATTTTCATTAAGGCCCTGGAGAGATACGCTAATTGTAAGATGAATGTTGGTAGTTAGAGTAGTAAATAAATGCAACCAAAGCCGTGCAATTAAAGATTGTGCGCGTGCATTAGGTGAGTGGCTATTGGCCAAAATGAGTAAATGGTGAGAAATAATATCTACCATTCTCATTTCGGGGGCTTTTTTTAGTTACCATCCCTCACATCATAAAATATCAAAATCTAGCTTTATATTAATATAATCACATATATCATCATTTTCTTTTATTCTCTCTTGATGCAAACTTCATCTACAGTTGCGGGTTTTCTTTCTAATTTTTTTCTTCATTATTTATTTCCACTATACAAAACAAAATTGTTGATTAAAATATAAATACATCACTAGCGTATACATTTTCGAAGTATCTTCGATAGTATTTAGAGTACTCAATCAACTCTCACTTATTAAGCATGCTCAACTTTAAACGTCCAAGCACCCTTATGAGGATCATAAGAGATAAATTCAGTATTCTTCATACCCCTTAGTCTAGCTTCCTGTTTACGTTGTAATGGATGATTAGGATCAGTAACCTTCTCTCTCTTATCCTTAGTAACAGGGTAACAATTCTCTAACTTAATAATCATGGGGACATTAAGACCTTCACCGACAGGAGGTTTATCTTCATCATTAACGTAAACGGCGAATTGTGAAGCAAAGAAACTAACAATATTACCAGGAATTTCTCTTTCAATATTAGCATAAACCGTTAAATCAACGGGTACTAAAAACTCAACTTCACCGTAACCCTTACGACCCACTTTGAAATTAGATACTTGCTTGAGTTGTTTGAATGGGATACTTGATAATTTCTTAATACTAGGTGAGAACCAGTATCCGTTTTCGTCAACAGTATCTTGATCTCTCTCAGTTGATTCACTAATAGGAACGGCGACTGATGACTGGGTAATGGTGGTCGTTGTGGTGGTAGATACTGGCACTGAGACATCAGCGGTTCCGTTTCTAATAATTGAAACTCGCTTTTCATCTTCCTCAGAATTCTTATCGTTAACACCAATAACCTTAACTTCCGGCTTACGATCGATAGTTAACTTTCTAATATCATGACGTTGTGAGAAGGCTTCAGAGGAAAGGATAATTTCATCAGCACGAGAATTAAACAAATTATTCAAATTGCTACTATTACCAGCATTAGAGTTAGTAACAGCTGAACCACCAATGATACTATTACCTAATTCAATAGGTGATCCAGTACGTGATCGGGGCGCGAAAAGGGGCCTAGCTGGTAAAATCTTGTAAGCGGTAACTGAACCATTAAGGCCCTTCTTTTTGCCATTACTACCACCCGGAGTGGAGAGAGGTACAGCCATGGCATAGGCACCAGTGACATTACCATTAACGCTAGCAGATCCTTGGAATAAAGGATTGCTACCATACGGGTTTTGGTTCATAGAAGCAGTCAAAGATTGACCTAATCCCGGTTGTTGGGATTGTAAACCACTGGCACCAAAGGAGTTAGTGTTATTAATCGTACTAGAACCGAAAAGTCCACCCGAAGCCGAGGCTTGTTGACCAGCGGCTTGCGTGCTTGTTTGATTGGATGAACCGAATAATCCACCTGAACCAAATGTTGATGTAGGTGCAGCACTGCTACCGAATAAACCTCCACTAGGAGCAGCGGGTTTAGCACCAAAGAGTCCACCACTGGGGGCAGCCGGAGCAGCGGCACTGCCACCGAATAATCCACCTGTAGGGGCAGTGGGTTTAGCACCAAATAATCCACCGCTGGAAGCAGCGGAGGCACCACCACCAAATAAACCACCAGTAGGAGCAGCGGGAGCAGCGGCACCACCACCGAATAAACCACCAGTAGGAGCAGCGGGCTTAGCACCAAATAAACCACCACTGGAAGCAGCAGGAGCACCAAAGGTAGAAGTAGGAGCAGAAGCTTGACCAAATAAACCACCACTAGAAGCAGCGGGGGCACCACCACCAAATAAACCACCACTGGAAGCAGCAGGAGCACCAAAAGTAGAAGTAGGAATAGCTGAGGGGGTAGATCCGAACAACCCGCTAGTAGTCGCCGGTTTAGCACCAAATAATCCGCCAGTGGCAGGTGCAGCGGCAGCGGGAGCACCAAATCCACCAAATGCTGGTTTGGGCGCAGAGGTAGCTTGCCCAAAGGCATTAGCTGTATTACTTTGTTGACCGAAGAGACCTCCACTAGGCGCTGCACCGGGGGCTTGAGTGGCAGCACCACCGAAACCACCGAATGCTGGTTTGGGTTGAGCGGCCGCACCACCAAAACCGAAACCAGTAGATCCAGTGGTAGCATTGTTAACACCACCAAACATACCGCCAGTAGTACCGGGAGTAGATTGAGGTTGACCAAATTGAGATGTAGTATTATTAGTTTGATTATTAGCACCGAATAATCCACCACCAGTATTAGTATTAGAACCGAAAACACTGCTACCAGCCGGGGCACCGAAACCGGACGAAGTGTTTGTATTTGTAGCACCAAAACCACTAAAACCACCGGTATTAGTAGCCGCACCGGTATTAGCACCGAAGGCATTAGCACCAGGGTTAGCACCAAAGGGACTAGATGAAGCAGCAGGAGTAGAACCAAATATACCACCTGTACTAGCTGGATTACCACCAAAGGCACCGGCACCACCCCCAAACCCACTTGATGATTGCTGAGTGGTATTGGAACCGAATAATCCACCAGAAGTAGCAGTATTGTTAGTAGCGGAGGAACCGAATCCACCAAAAGCCGAGGGAGCAGCATTATTATTAGCACCAAAGGGTGACGAATTAGCGGTCGCTCCAAACCCACCACTAGTTGAAGCACCTGCTGCCGCACTACTACCCGATAAACGACCAGCTTCATAATCCTGAAGTCTCAACTCATCATTATTAAATTTACTGTATTGAGGCATAGCACTAATATTTTGATAATACGCCGTTACACCAGCAGGTTCCTTTTCAGGGAAAGCTGTAAAGGGTGCAAGAGCTGTACCTTGATTACCCTGGGCACCGACATTAGACATGGACGAGCCAAAGGCACCACCAGCGCCCGAGCTAGCGCCAAAGGGTGATGAAGTATTAGCATTAGGTTGAGCACCGAATCCACCACCGAAAGATGAGGTAGTCGGTTTGGCGCCAAACATGCCACCAGTATTACTAGCACCGAACGCTGAAGCACCAGTATTGGCAGTATTAGCAGTACTACCAAACCCACCACCAAAACCTGAATTGGCCGGAGCGCCACCACCAAATAATCCACCAGTAGCACCGGGAGCATTATTAGCAGCTTGAACATTATTAGCGCCAAAGGCTCCAAATCCACCTGTAGAAGCGGGCGCGTTGTTACTTGAACCGAAAAGTCCACCACCGACGTTGGTATTAGCGGAATTAGTCTGACCAAACGGCGATTGATTGTTGTTGGTAGCACCACCGAACGCAGAACCACCACCAGCACCTCCAAACATGGAGCTACCAGTATTTCCTGCCGTGTTGTTGTTTTGAGCCCCAAAGGAACCGAATCCACCGCTTGTAGCAGGTCGATTGAACATGATTGTGTAGTTAAACTTGGATGAAAATTATCGCTCTTAAATATGAAAAGATCAACTGATAAGAAGCAAATAAACCCAGGCGAGTTCTCTGCGCGTGTCTTCACGAAGTCCACCTAAATTCAAGCTAGATGATGATGTTTCGAGGCAATCAGTCTCGAGGACCAAAAAATCCGAAGGTGAGATTTTGGGACCGGTTTGCGGCCGGGTAAATATTCACTTATATATACGCGTTTTCGCGTTTTAAGTCACGTCATTACCATTTCGCGTCCTTTGAATCCAAATAAAACAAAACAAAACAAAACAAAGCAGAACAAAGAAAGTTAGATATAAATGGGTATTAAGGGTCTTAACAAACTAATCTCGGACAATGCTTCGTTGGCGATTAGACAATCGGAGATCAAGAACTTCTTCGGCCGTAAAGTGGCTATCGATGCTTCCATGTCATTGTACCAATTCCTTATCGCCGTCAGACAGCAAGACGGTGGCCAATTGACAAACGAAAATGGTGATACAACATCGCATCTCATGGGGATGTTTTACCGTACTCTGCGGATGATCGATAATGGTATTAAGCCTCTTTATGTCTTTGATGGTAAACCCCCCGTTATGAAGGGTGGTGAATTGGCCAAACGGTTAGAAAGACGTGAAACGGCTGAAAAAGCAATCGCTGAGGCCAAGGAAACAGGTACCGCCGAGGACGTTAGTAGATTTGAACGTAGAACGGTTAGAGTTACCAAAGAACAAAATAATGATGCTAAAAAGTTACTTAAATTAATGGGTATCCCCTACATAGAGGCTCCCTGTGAAGCTGAAGCTCAATGTGCGGCCCTCGCCAAGGCAGGTAAAGTTTATGCTGCTGCCTCAGAAGACATGGATACTTTATGTTACAAGACTCCTTATCTCGTGCGTCATTTGACATTCTCCGAGGCCCGTAAATTGCCAATCGCCGAATTAAGTTACGATAGAGTCATTGAAGGTTTGGAGATTACCCATGAACAATTTATTGATTTATGTATTTTGATGGGATGCGATTATTGTGAAACAATCAGAGGTATTGGTCCCGTTACCGCTTATAAGTTAATCAAGGAACACAAGACTTTGGAAAATATTGTTGAAGCCATTGAGGACGACCCTAAGACTAAATACCAGGTCCCCGAAGATTGGCCTTACAAGGAAGCTAGAGAACTCTTTATGAACCCTGAAGTTCACGACCCTGAAACTTTAGATATCAAATGGTCCGAACCTGACGTAGAAGGATTAGTAGACTATTTAGTCAGGAATAATGGGTTCTCGGAAGATAGAATTCGCGCCGGCGCTGAAAGATTAAAGAAACAAACTAAGACTGCTACTCAAGGTAGATTAGACGGGTTCTTCAAGGTGTTACCAAAAACCCCTGAACAGCTTGCTGCCGCTAAACGGAAAAATGCCAAGGCCGTTGACGACAAGAAGAAGATTAAGAAGACTAGAAAGTAGAGAAAGCAGCCTACTTGAGCGTAGCGAACGTAAATGAGACCTTTTTAAAGTCAAATTGAAAATATTTAAATTGAATCCTTAACTCTCTCGCTAAGCACAAAAGGAAGGATCCCTTTAAAATGCTGATACGAGCATAATGCCTATATATGTGCTTGAATTTGGGCTACACGCTTATTGTGTATGATTTGTATTTTTATGAGAATAATTGAAAGAATAAGAAAAGAAACTTTTCAGTACTATCAAACTAATTCAATTCGTAAAATTCATAAAACCATCATAATTATAATCATCACATCACCACTCTCCGGGTAACTAGATGTAAACAAAATTCGAAACCCTGACTTCGGACCAGACAGAGCTCACGAACAGATAATAAACAAGATAACAAATGCCCCCTCATGCTAAAAAAGGTGCTATTGATGCCACCAAGCGAATTTTCCGACGTGAAGCTGATGCTAAGTATTTATTAGGTGCTCACGTTAGTGCTGCCGGTGGTAAGTATTGAAAAGGTTTGAACATGAATATACGCTAGTTTGAGCCTCAAAGATCATTAAACTAACATTTTATATAATATTGGATAGGTGTGTACAATGCGGTTCAGAATAGTACCGATATTGGGTAAGTTTGAGATATTTTTTGTTTATCTTTGGAGTGATTTATTACTAACATATATCAAACAGTGCCAACTCAATTGCTTGCTTTTTAAAGAATCAACGTAAATGGGAATCGCCACAATATACTCAAGCTGATATTGATAAATTTCATCATGAATGCTCATCGCATAATTATAATAGCCGAACTGATGTGCTACCCCATGGATCTTATTTGATTAATTTGGCCAACCCTAGTGAAGAAGCTCGCATAAAATCCTTAAATGCCTTTATTGATGATTTGAAACGTTGCGAACAACTTGGTGTAGGTTTATACAATTTTCACCCCGGATCCAGTTTAGGTTCAGATTTAGATGAATCAATTACGAGAATTGCCGATGGTATTAATCAAGCCATAAAACAAACTGAATTCGTCAAAGTAGTTTTAGAGAATATGGCAGGTCATGGTAATATTATTGGATCCAAATTAGAAGAGTTAGCTCAAGTTATCGCTCAGGTAGATAACAAGGATAGAGTAGGCGTTTGTATTGATACCTGCCATACTTATGCTGCTGGCTATGATATCAGTTCGGAAGATAAATTCGTGCAATTTTGGAATCATTTCGATCAAACTATTGGGTACAAATATTTATCCGGTATTCATTTAAATGATTCCAAGGCCCCCCTGGGATCCAATCGGGATTTACATCAAAATATTGGTTTAGGATTCTTAGGTTTAGAAGCATTCCGATTAGTTATGAATAAACTTGAACTAACTAATATTCCAATTGTCTTAGAGACCCCACCCGATGCCATTAGAGGTGATGAAATAAGAGGTGAAGAGATTGAATTATTAACATGGCTCATTGGTCGTGAAGCGGATGATGAGGAAGTAATCGCTAAATCAATCGAGTTAGCTGCCAGGGGTGCCGATGAAAGACAGAAACATCAAGACCAATTTGATAAAAAGAACAAGCCTAAGAAGGCTCCAACTAAGAAGGCTCCAACTAAGAAGGCTCCAACTAAGAAGGCTCCAACTAAGAAGGCTCCAACTAAGAAGGCTCCAACTAAGAAGGCTCCAACTAAGAAGGCTCCAACTAAGAAGACTCCGGCTAAGGGTCAAACGTCATTAAAGGTCACACGGAAGCGTAAGCAGGAGACTTCGGATGACAAGGAGTAATTTAGAGTGTGTCATTGTAAGTTAGAAAAAATCATGTAATACTATGTAATTTAAATTTGAAAACGCCTGAAATTGGAGTAAGATTATTTAGAGTGTATACTCTACATTTAATATGCCTTTAAGGGTACGTCTAGAGAAGAAACGAACGAGGACCCGAATTGACGAGTAGAAACGATGCTGAAGAAAATATTTGCGATGTCCAATCCGAAAATTCTCAAAAAAATGAACCTTTTATGCTACTATTGATAATGGCGTATATTGCCAATTAATTTAAACTCAGGGTATTGATACAATTATGCCGATTTATCAACGCATATTTCAGAACCAGGACTCATAATTAAGATTTCACTAAATAACTTTTCAAGTGACATCAAGACAAACATAATATCAATAAGTCAGAAACCCATTTACTCCTCGCTTCGAAGAGAGCTTTGGACAAGATGCCATATATACATTATACAACTAAAATACCTGTAAGACTCGTGAATCACGTGCCAGCTGCAGTATTATGTGGCGATGGATTTCGCCTCCACGGGTTATAATATGCCGCCCTATTAACCTGAAATCGATCATCTCATCACTAGTGCACCCTTTGGATCCGCGAACTGTTCAGACGGTGATATGGAATATATATAGGTAGACATAGCGCCTTTTCTGAATTTGACATACATAAACACATCAATAAATCCGTTGGGGTTGAAATTCATTAGTATTGCAATATTCATGCATATCAGAAATGGATCACAACAGTACCACAATAAAGGACGAGTCGGACTTGCTATCGTATAATCCGTATAATGCCATGAACAAGCCTGATTCATGCAGCCAATCTGAGTTTGATCCGGAGGCTATTCATCGTAAACGGACTTACGATGATTCAATGAACGGTGGACCATTCCCCGGTTCCGAGACGTCAACACTCGCTGATGGTTCATTAGATTATGATGAAAATAGTCAGAGGGCCAGGGACCGCCAATTACAAACTTATCGTACTCGACCCGTGAGATCATGTACACACTGTCGCCAACAGAAAATTAAATGTAATGCTTACGAAACTTATCCTGAAAAGTGTACCCGATGCCAGAAGATTGGCCGAGTATGTGAAATTGATCCTTTTTTCCGACCTCAAAAAGGAGGACAAGTTCAAATTCTTCGTGACGAGTTCAAAATACTACGCGAACAGGTAGAGACTTTACAAAAGCGTGAAAACTATCTCGAAAGTGTTATTGCTCAAAAGGATGAACAAGCGCGTTTAAATCATTTAAACGAAACTGATTCTAAAACTGACCTAATCGGCATTTCTACGATACAAGGCTCAGTTGGTACATCACCCTCTGAGTCTGGTCAATCTCAGAAGTCACTTGCTACCACACCCTCGGCTTTAGGATACTCAGATCGAACGGATCAAACGGATTTTGCTACTAAAAGGACCGCAACTAGTTTAACTGTCACTCCATCACCCTCTACCCATAATGCCGATACAGCTGGCGCCATCAGTCCAGTATTTCAACCTCTACAAATGGGTCTTCTAATACCCGCTGGTTCCAGTAATGCTATACCTATCGCTACTATGCTATCAACCGACTCTAATTCCGGACCTGAAGTACACTCAGCTAAGAAGATCACACTCTCTTCCCCACAGACCGGTATAATATCTACGGCCGAAATTCCATATACGGTGATACCATCGCCTCGTGTATTCACCGAATTCACAATAGGTGACGTCACCATATCTAAGGAACAAGCTGATAATTTACATACTGAATTCATGTCCAACTATTTACCGCATTTACCCATCATTCAATCTACCAGTGCCTCTGAACTTTATACCCAATCGCGATTTTTATTCTGGACTGTATGCTTGACTGCTTGCTTATCTCACCCCGATCCTACATTATACAATTCATTATGCTCACTTATTAAGCAATTAGCTATTGAAACCTGTTGGATTCATACCCCTCGTTCTACCCATATTGTACAAGCGTTGCTTATTCTGGGTACCTGGCCGCTCCCTAATCAAAAGGTCCTTGATGATTGTAGTTATAGATTTGTAGGGTTGGCAAAATCTTTAGGTATGCAATTAGGTTTACATCGAGGTAGATTTATTAGTGAATTCTCTCGTACTCAAGTTTGTTTACCCGATGCAGTTAAATGGCGAACTCGTACATGGTTGTCTGTATTTATTATGGATCAGGTATGGAGTGCTAGTTTGGGTTTGCCACCAACTACACCCATTGATTATTTGGTAGAGGAGGGTCGTGATGATATGTCATTACCGTCCAATTTCCGTGCCCTGGTGGCCATTTCAGTATTCATGTCTAAATTGGTTACAACTATTGGTGTTTGCCTAACGACCGAGGATGGCTTAATTGAATCAAAAAATAGAATTAATATTCTTACGGTAATGGAACAAGATTTAGAAAGATTGGGTAAAAAGATCGATTTAAGTGAACCTATTGTTGAAATCTTCTATTTGGGCGCTCGGCTTATGATTTGTTGTTTCTCATTTCTGCCACCGGTACCTAATGAAGATCAAGCGAAATATATCACTATCGCTTTTCATACGGCTACTAAAATTATCACTATGATTAGTCAACTAGCCTCAGAGCGTCAACTAATTGAATTACCTATTTGGGTTCGTCAGACGGTATCATTAGCGGTACTAACGCTATTTAGATTACATTTATCACCCTTTTTACTGGACCCTTATATTGAATCGGCTCGACAATCAATTGTTACCGTGCATAGATTGTTTCGTAATATGCTAACGGCATGGAGAAACGTGGATAATGATATTTCTCGTACCGCTCAGGTATTAGAGAAGTTGAATTACGTAATTGCTACTCATGCGGAATTATTCACTAAAGCACCAGCTATTATCACCCGAATGCGAAGTCATTTAACGGCTTCAATGTTTTATGAATTAGTTTGGGCTATCCATGAGGCTAGAAGACGAACCGATGAAATTAGGAAAAAGAAAATGAGAGGTACTATGGCATCATCAATGGACGCGGCAACTGCAAATGATAAGATAGATAATTCTAAGGATAGCAAGATTTTACCTCTGCCATTCTACAGTCGTATCACTAAAGATGATTATACCACCAATATCACCACTACGCCAAATGGTACCACCATTACAACTTTAATTCCTACCGGGCCTCACAGTAATCATGGTAATGTGGTGGGATTCAATGAATATAATGTGCCTATATCTAACGGGGTAGTACCGCAAGATGACCTTATCCCCAATACCACCCAGGAGGTCATTACCTCCTCGGGTTCAAAAATTGATGTTTCCAAGGATGACAAACTCAATGATGATAATATAACTGCTAAAGTTACCACGAATGGAGATTTTGGTTCCTCTTCCAACGAGCAAGATCTCAATGGAGTCAAGTCGGGTCTAATAGCTAAACAACAAGATACCACTTTGGATAACACAAGGCAGAATTCTACAGTTAATCGCGGGGCGCAGGTGTTACCGATAGGTAGAAGAAATCCCAAAGATAGTAGTGTCCCGCAGATGCCGACGGATGATTTAGATTCGTTAATTCAGGGCATGGAATGGATAGATGGCCAAGGAGACGATTTCCTTGGCTGGATGGACTGGAATTTATCTTGAATATATAACTCTCTTATTGTAATTTTAGCGTATACACGATTTTTTTTTATTCGGGATAAATTTAGATCATTTTTAGTTGACAGCCCACGTCCGGGTAAACACTCTGAGGCCGATCACAATCGGTTATGCTGGCCTGAAGTACCGACATATATAAATATATATATATATAAAACTTATAGAAGTTCCCACGACGGTCTTTCACAACAACTAGATTTCATAAAAGGCTAATACAATAGATCAGTTACCGATAATACATAATTGCATATCCTTAGTTTGGTTAATTGATTATGAGTGACCTTTCGAGCCTTACTGTGAAAGTACTCTTCGACCAGCTTGATTTTGATCATTTAAAACAACTTGACGTTCAGTACCAACAATATGCCATTCTGACATGGACTGTGACTTCATGTACTACATTACTTAAGTTGAAGCAAATTGATTCGGGAAATCAGTTATACGTTAAGAAGACCCTGGATGATTTATTTGACTTTTTCAGCGCTGAATGCGATCCAGAGAAAAGGGCTCAGCCTAATAGATCAATTAGAAATTCAATTGGAAAATTATACCAACTTCTTTACTATTTTGATGATAAAAGAGAACTTTACGAAGCAACAAATAAACTCATAACCTTGATCAACAGTGGTAAATCGGATAAGTATTCAAAGCTGAAACATACCGCTATTGTATCGCTAGGTTCTATTTTCAATACTTGCGGCGGAAGTGTGACTTCGCTAGCTCCCCTTACGTCGGCCTCCCTTGTGAAGATTGGCAAATCTTCTTTGCCTCACAGTGGCTGTAAGGGGTCCGCGTTCTTATCATTATCTTATGTCATTGATTCAACGGGGTTTACATTAGATGAAGCTCTAGCTAAAGATATCTGGAAGCATGCTAAGAATGCCACAGGTGATAAGAGTGCTAAAATTGCATCATCAGCCTTCATCGTTTTGGAAAAATCAATCAAATACAACTTACACATCTTCAAGTCCGCGTCTGATTTTGATTCTTTTAAAAGTTTGGTTCAAAAGGCATTTGAAAATTCACACGATTTGGTTCGCCGTTGCGCTGCAAATAGTTTATCACAAGCTTATTTCAGTCTCAGTAATAATGATTACAATCTGACCACCTCCACCAGATCTGCAAACAACAAGAAACTCGAGTTTGACGCTAATGATGTCGATCAACCCCGAGCCGCTTCACCTGCATCCTCTATAAGCTCCAATAAGAAAAGCTTTTATTCCTTAAGCTTTGCTGATGTTCTCGACACTGCTATTACTCTATACTGTAAGAATTCGGCTACTGTAAAAGTGAAGAATGGAATAATTGAAGCCTTAGCTTCGTTATTTCTTATGGATACGGCCACTGTGAAAAGAAGTTTCCCCCTAATAGCTAATTCTTTTCTTATCGACCTATTAAACAGAAAGATGATTACGTCCAATAGATACTTCTTATTAGTTTGTCAAAAGCATGTTAAGTTTGTCTTAAACAGCATTATCGCTGAGAGAATTTTGGGTGAACATGATCAAATTAATTCTTTGAAATGGTTGATTGATAATATTTTGGCCCAAAGTACCGATGACTTATCTAAGTTTACGTTAAAATCCACCCTGGATATCGTTTCTGGTTTAATCACTTATCTAGGATCGTCAGTATCCTCAATTAAGGATTTAATTACTGCCTGTCTTTTGAGGTTATTACGGCATCCAAGTTATAGTGTAATTATCGCTGCTTGTAACTGTCTGAAAACCTTGGTAATGAATATCCCAAGTGAGACCATTCCAGTGACTACCACCTGTTTAAACCTTATTAACAAGGAGGCTTCTCGAACTGGCAAAGATTACGCCGCAGGGATCGCGAAGGAATATATCGGACTTTCTAACAAACACACTGGTTTTGTTTACGCATTGGCTACCTTAGTTAGTATTACTAATGTTTTACCTGAATACTCTTCTTTGGATTTATGTTCCAGAGTATTAGTCGCTGCTTCATCTCTTTTGAAAAAGTCTCCCAAACAGGCTTTACACACTGCCACCGTTAATTCTGAAATGGCTTGGACGCTTATTAGTGGCGTGATGTCTCTCGGACCGTCCTTTGTTAGAATTCATTTATCGCATTTGTTACTTATCTGGAAGGACGCTTTACCTAAGCCTTTCTCTAAGGATCAAATTATTATTAAGGGGAACGCTGAGCTTAGTTTTTTGTTACATGTCAAGCATGCAGCTTTAGGATCAATTTTCTCATTTTTACGCTCCAACTCACAGTTAATTACGACTGATATTTCAAAGAGAATTGGTGTTATGCTTTCTAATACTATATACTTTCTTAATTCTATTCCGGAGGAAAAAAGATCAGCTTCAAACAAGTCGCCCCTGGATAATTCTCTGTCGATGCTTGACTATCAGATCATGACTCGAAGACGAGTGCTACAATGCTATCTTCAACTATGCCGATTCACGAAAACAGATATTTTTCATGCCGATTTATTGACTTCAATTCTTAGCTCTTTCGCCAGTCCTGTTAAATATACTTCTAGTTCAAATTCTTCGAAATCGATGTGGGAGGCATCCGATAATTATGCCGATGGCTTGACAAGCAAAGTGAATGGGTTTGATATCAAAGAATTCAGAAGATCAAAGGGTTATTCAAACGGTCGCTCTAATGAAGCCCAAGAAACTTACTGGCTCTCAGAACAAACCTGGGATAGTGAAATCTCGGGTTTACTTCGGACTCCTATCGTTGATTCCTTAGAGTACGACATGTCTGTATTATTCTGTAATCAGGCGAATGATGCGTCCAAACCGGTATCTCCGGCTACTTCAATTGTTGATTTGTCTATTGAGCTCTTTGCACTTATTATGCCCGTGCAAATTTCTAAAGTCCAAGAAACTATTTTAGAGCAAATTAATAGTTATCTTAGTTCTTCAACTAAAGAGTCTGTAAAGAATCAAGTCACTGTGGTGAATACAGTCACAGCCATTCACGGATGTTTGCATTATTGCGTAACATCAGGAAATATCAATGAATCCTGGAAAGAGAATCGTGTTATCTCTTCGTATGCTGAAGTTTTGAAAAAGTTAATCATCAATCCTGATATGTTTGTTCGAAACATTGCAGCCCAAGCCTATGGGTTATTATGTACCATTTCTGATACTAGTTTTATATCGACTCAGATCAAATATTTACTTGATCAAATTGTGGCAAACCGTGATTCGGAAGCTCGAGCAGGTTATGCTCTTTCATTAGGATATATTAGTAAGTCCTTTGGTGGTAATATGTCGTTTAACACTTATGTGAAACCGATTTTTAACACGTTATTGTTCCTTACCCATGATCCTCACCCCGGAGTTCATTTCTGGGCTCTTGAGGCGATTTCTATTACCATGGAATCTACATCTCTTATTTTCAGTCCTTTTATCCCTAGCACAACAGATATGTTGACTACCCTCTATTTGTCTGATTCACATAATGATGAGGTTTCCAGTACTGCCATGTCCAATATGGAAATTGAAATGCCAACGATTCGAGTTTTCAGTAGATGCGTACGTGGAATTATAAATATTCTTGGACCTGATTTACGTGAGCCAAGCCCCACGCGAGATGTTATTCATAATTTAATAGCTAGACTCATTTTAGAAGATGATGAACAAGTAGTTTCTGAGGCTTCAAAGGCCATCCAAGAACTAATTGTTTATTCACCTGGTTTGATTGATATTAAGCTCTATACGATGTTTTTGTATAAATGTTTAGCCAGCACCAATCCTTGCTATCGGAAAACTGCCGTCAATGGATTGTACCAATTGATGAAGACTTACTCATCACGTATTTTCGCCCATACTGGGTTTGAATTAGCTCAAGATATTTGGATGGCCTATAATGATACTCCTACCAATAAAGATATTAGGGGTTTAATTAGCAGTTGGCTTACTCAAACTGCATCTACGGAGGCCAATGAATGGGTTTCCCGTATTCAAGCTTTATTAAGAAACTTGAAGATCGGATTTAAGGGAACTCATAATGACATTAATGCAACCAATGAGCTCGATTTAGAGGCAGATGAAGAAATTGAAGGATTTACTAGTGGAAGTAAATCGGAAAATAATGAATCAGAACCGCTTAAATGGCAGACTAGAGCTCTTGCTATCGACATGTTACGCGAACTTCTTTCTGTAACTTTGAAGAATAAGTCTCATGAAGAAATTGGTGCCAGCCCTCTTATTTCAAGGGTTGGTGATGTGATTAAAATTGCATTTACTGCATCCACAGATCATGTTCTAGAAATCAGATTACTTGGTGTCAAATTAATTGAAGACGTTTTAGAAATCTTTACAGGAATTAATGATCCTGATTTTGAAGAAGTCTTATTGCTAGAACAATTCCAGGCTCAAATTGGTTCTGCTTTAATGCCCGCTTTTTCAGCTGATGGCTCCCCAAAATTGGCATCCGAAGCCATAAAAGTTTGCGCCGCTTTTGTCGGAAGTGGAATAGAAGAGAATGTGGAACGTATGGGTCGAATATTAAAACTATTAGTTAAATCACTTGAAAGTTGTTCTGGTGAAAGAATAACCGTGGGTGAGTTGAAAACAGACAGTCCCAATGGACAAGCCATGTTGCGAATGTCTATTTTATCAGCTTGGGCTGAGCTACAAGTTTTAAGTTCAAGACAAGTTTACCTTGAAAATGTTATTCATCCATATACTGAAACATTAGTAGTATTATGGCTTTCGAATTTGAAAGAATTTGCCCAATTGAGATTTGAGCCTGAAGAATCATTAGGTCTTTCAGAACATTCAATGGACAACATCTTTTCTTCAATGAACAAGTCAAATCAACTCATTTATCATCAACAATCGTGGCTCAAATTAGTAGAAGCAATTTCTTCAATGTTAGAGACTGATAGGGACCGTATTTTCAAAGCCCTAGGTGAGAATATCGATCAACGTAAAGTCACAGATGAGGAGGAAAGTCCGGCTGTTTCATTTTTCTTTGTTATTTTCGGTATTTGCTTTGAAGCTCTACTTACCCCACCAGGAGTTGATGATGCTCTATGCCAGACCGACCAAACATTTTCCATTCTACAAGTTCTCAAACGACTTATTCATCCTTCGATTTCCGGATCAGCTATCTATAAGGGTGGATTATTTGTTGAACTCATTGACTTGATTGACAGACTTGCTCTTATTGGTAAAGTTCCTGAGCAGCAGCTAATTATTGATATTGCACACTGTATGTGCGTTAATTATTATAAGGCTGTAGGCTCATCAGTTTTAATGTCGGAAATCGAATTATCTGAAAGCGTAGATCAACTTTTCGAACTTATCAGAGTAATTATTTTGACATTAAGTCACCACTTACCATTTATCGCCGATTCTGATAGACCCACTTCGGATGATATCTCCAAGCCTCAAAATGTGCAGCTATGCCGATCGGCATTAACATATTTAGTTGACATTATCCCTCGATTCCCGATAATGGTACGCGTTGATCTATCGTCGTGTGTCCTTCATATATTTGAAAGAATATTCGAAAATTCAGCTTGTCAAGATGCTATTTTCCAATACTCGTTAGCACCTTTTAAAAAGCTATTAGAAGATCTAATAGTATTTGCCAAGAGTAACAACGAATACGCGGATCCTATTAGGTCAGAAATAAGGTTGATTACTTCCAGAATTGTCACATTCATGCAATCGTCAGATGCGACTATCACCCGAAAGAACTGTATGCTAGCCGCTACTGTAGTTATATCATCATGTGCTCCGGCGTTAGATCCTACAGCCGATTATGTGCCTATTCTTTGCACAGTTTTGGTTTCGAGTCTTAATATTACTGGCTTGACCTTGATTGCCTCTCAGTGTATTAAAACGTTAATTGGACTTTCTCAGAATTTCAATATTGGCAAGGCATTCGTCAAGAAAATAATACCTGGACTTACTTATAGTTTATCAGAGAAGGAGAAATCGCCACTCACACCAGAAGCTACTAAAACTATTATAGAGCTTTTAGTGACTTTCGGCATATATCTCTCGGGCGAGCAACAAATTATTTCTGGTTTATCCATTATTCTTCCTACATTAATTTGGTTTGCTAATGATGACGAGAGCGTGTTCCCACGAGTACCAAGACAAAGGTATATCAGTCAAAAGCTGCTACAATTGGCGTCTTTTGACAGTAACGCCTTCAAAGTTGTAGCCCAGAATGGGTTATCAGCGTCGCAACGGACAATTTTGCAAGAAACCCTCAAGGCTGGACGACCGGCCGGTGATGATGACGACGACGAAGATGGTATCGTAGATAAGCATGCTCAGGCCTCGCATATTAAGCTTAAGACTTTCTAAGTAATTTTTATATACTATACTATACGTAATATACAGATAGAATTCTCTATTACCACTTAAAAAATAGACTTTTGCATCATTCGGTAGATTACGTGACAAGGGTTAGGGAGACGGAAATCTATAAGGCATATAAGGAAAAAAAAGACGACTGTTTGAAGCCTAATCTAAGAACTTTCCTCAAAAAACCTCGATCCACGGCATTTAGATTCACATTAACAATATAATGTCAGCATTCTTAGGCTCTTTTGCTATTGGCGCCGCTGCCGGTACCGGTATTTCATTTTTATGGGGCGGTAGTACCAGTCCAGCTCAAACTAGTCCGGTAGTTGTATCACCCGGTCTCGCTCATGGCGGAAAAGCCGGTAATAACGGTAATATTACTACCATTGAACCTCAAGCGTTTTTCAAATACGGATACCCCGGACCAGTGTTTGACGTCGCTTACAGACAAGAGTTTGTCAGTAGTTATGATCGTAGAACTCGTAATCCTGCATGGGTCGTTGAACAGATTACAGCTGATTCAATCAGAAAACAACCCGGTCAAAATCCCGATAGAAAGAACTCTACATTCATGGAAGATGAACAAGTACCCAAGAAGTTTAGAGCTAGATTAGCCGATTATTTCCGTAGTGGTTATGATAGAGGTCATCAAGCCCCTGCTGCTGATGCCAAATTTTCACAATCAGCTATGGATGAAACCTTTTATTTGACAAACATGGTCCCTCAAGTTGGTGAGGGTTTTAACCGTGATTACTGGGCTCATTTTGAAGATTTCTGTCGTAGGTTAACCAAATCTTATGATTCAGTTAGAATTGTCACTGGTCCCTTATATTTGCCCAAAAGAGGTCATGACGGTAAATACCGAGTCTCTTATGAAGTCATTGGCAATCCCCCTAGTATTGCCGTTCCCACTCATTTCTACAAGATTATTGTTGCTGAAAAATCTAATAGTGACGTCATCGCTATCGGTGGATTCGTTTTACCGAATGAAAAGATCCATAACTCTACCAAGTTGACTGAGTTCCAAGTACCCATCGAAGCCATTGAGAAGTCCTCAGGATTAGAATTCTTCACCAAGTTGCCTGAAAACAAAAGGAAGGATCTCTGTAGAGAAGTCGAATGTAGCATCGTTGTTAGAGATTTCGCTAAGGCTTTACCGGCCCCTAAACCTCTTCTTGGACTCCCCGCCCCGAAGAACTAGGTGTGTATTTGGCTCTCTCTCTTTGCATTTAGAAGTTTCATTGTTTGTTAAATGCTAGGACATGTATATAAAACTTCTTCCCCATAAATTTTCTGTTTCTTTGCTTTGATACAATTGTATTCTAACTATATTATAAAGATTACAAAACTCAGTATATCAGTTTATATATATAAATATGAATACATAATAGGAAGCGGTAAGACAACAAATAACCAACCACAGTTTAATCTTGTCGGGTCTTTAATAAACGCTTCACAACCTTATCTTTGGTTATTATGTACACGACGGCACCCCAACCACTAAGGGCATCTCTGTCTTGAGCATTAAGTAAAGCTTGCGATATCGTTTCGAACAAATCTTCGGGTTCAAGATTGGGTTCCCAAAGAGATTCGCACATACCGTACAACTGATCAGCAGCGGTACCGGACACGATAAAGTCCTTAGCGAAATCGATACAACCAATCAAATCAAACCCACAGATAAAGGGCTTTTCAGTCTTGGAATTGATACCAGCTACTATAGGGCCAACAAAGTAAGGGCCGAATCTCTTTTCGTATAATGTCGACGAAACTAAATTGGCAAAAGTCTGGGGTTCTATGGCTCTCTCTTCCTTCATTTTGTACAAATTAGTCTTCATCTTGAACACTTCAGATAAGGTCAAAACGTCAGTTGCTAGCCCGGTAAGACCCATGTATACGTGGCCAAAGTTAAAAACCTTTTCAAAATCGTTTGAGACTCCAAGGGCACTGCTACCCATTCTTAAATCGCAGGCGATTGCGACACAATCTTTGCCCACCATAGCGACGGCGGTACCACCTGGAGTAGAAAAGGGAAAATTAGTAAACAAGAAATATATAAACAAGATGATTGGAAACAAGGGCACAATAGATTCCATTTCAATGGCTCAACCTTGCCGAAAGGGTTGCTGGACCTAAAGTGGCGAAAATGCGTGATGTATCAAAAACGAGGCGAATAATTCAAATTACAACCCCGTGTTCAAAGACATCCGACGCAATTGAGGTAGACTAGAAAGATGCCAAGCAACAGTAAACATACCATTAACTTCTTGTGGATTGGACATGCTGTTTGTACTTTGATGATGTTTAGACAGCAGAGCGTCAGTGGAGTGAAGGCGGGAAAATGCTGGAAGTAGTTGGGAGGTTTTGATGGGAGGTGTACATGGACCCTTGTGGCCACGCTGGAGACTGATGTAAATACACATACTATATGTTCGTTCTATAGCTATTATATTTGTATATACGTATCTTCTTTCAAACCATGTAGAAGTACGCTTATTAAATGTTCACTTGGCTGGAATAAAGCTCGGCGATTTGTTCCGATGAGGTACTATCTGTAGCATCTTTATCGTCTCTGACTCTGATGAAACGCGGGAATCGCAAAGAAACACCCTTACCGTTTTTGCCGACAAAGGAGGCCGCGGCCTTATAGACCGGGGAAATAGACAAATCGGCCGTCTTAACCTCCCATACCATGTTGGGCTCAAACCAAACATCTGGCTGAACGTTGGCAGCGCTATCGTGTAAAATGTAAGACCTTGATTGAGTCAGTTCGGTGGGATGCAATCTACCGTAAAAGGACTCTAAATCAGCATCTGAAAACCCAGTACCGACCTTACAAGCTGTCTCATATTCTTCAGTTTCAGGATTGTAACACCCAAGAAGGTAACCACCATATACGTTTGTTCGTTTACCCTTACCGTAATAGCCACCTAGTACCACTAAATCGATGGAATCACCAATACCGCCCTCGAGGTAATCCTTCTTAAGCTTCAACCAATTTCTGCTTCGTTTACTGGGCTCGTAACCACTCTCATGTCCGTTGAGCATTTTGACCATTAAACCCTCACAACTGTCTTCCACACTATTATCCAAAAAAGTTTGAATATCCTCAATAGAACTGGAATCCATGTATTTAGCGAAGGAAAATATCCCGTCGACCTCCTGGAATGCTGTTCTTAGAATGACACGTCGGTCAGCGAGTGAGTGCTTAAGTAAACTTTGCCCATTGTAGTAAAGTAGATCAAACCCGAAGACACATACACGAATTTTAATATTACCCGAATCCACATCCTTTCTCTTTCTCGTGGAAAGAACTTGAAAAGGTAAGATTTTCTTAAATTCCTGATCCCAGGCTACGGCCTCACAATCGATAATGAATGATTTGGTATGGGACTGTGTGAACAGTTTAGCAGCCTCAACGATATCCGGGTACTTTGTGGACATATCTTCAGTATTCCTTGAGTAAACATGAATCTCGCCGTTCTCAAGCAAATGAATTTGAGCTCTTTCACCATCATATTTGTACTCACATGTGAAATCTTCACCCTGAAAACGATCTAGAATTTCACTAATCGCATGAGTAGGTTTTGCCAACATAGGTTTCAGAGGCACACCCGTGCTCACCGTACAATGGTTTGGTAATTCAAAGGTACCGTATTTGATCATGGTATCGATAATTACGCCATAATTGGGTACTTGACAAAAGGCATCACGAATGTATTCTTCGCCCTTAATAATAGCCGATGGTGGGTGACTATTAATGGACGAATTCTGTTTGGCCTTTTCCGCTTCCCAAGACACAAAGGCCTGTGATAATGAAATTAATACTGTTTTCTCTGCTAAACCAATTCTCAATTTACCCTCGAGCGATCTAATGAGAAACTTAGCCTCATTACCCTGACAAGATGTTAAAAGGCGACGAATAATATTGACCTTTTTACCCTGACTAGCATTACCAGTAGATGTAGCTATAGCCTTTAAATCATCGAATACACCATCTACGCTTAATGCACGAGGCTTAAACATTGTCGATTGAGTAGATCGAGATTTCTGAGCCACAATACCTAAATCACCCTCTTCCTTATAAGTTAATTTTAATTGAGCCAGAGTTCGACCCGTGGATTCAGCAATAGCTTTGAGAATAATGGATTCGCCTAAACCTAGTTCAATACCCTCGTAATCGGGCCCCAGACGGTTAATGAAAAGGTAAGTAATCTTGGTCAATGATTCTGGATGCGCTCGAAGAACGGCTAAAAAGTATTCAGAACAGTAACTAATAATTTCTAATCGCTTAGTAGTGGCTTCAATGCGTTCAAATACAGCAACGATTGAGGCATATGGTAGCGGTTGACCAGGTTTCCAGGTAGGTCCAAATGGATGAACGATTGGATGTGATAGTTTCGCGATAGCTGCTATTTCACTTTCACTAATATCGCCTTCTGAATCACTAAGTGATAAGGGTTCGCTTGAGAGAGGGGTGGGTGATAACCTAGGTGATAATTTGGGTGATAACTTGGGCGATTTCAATTCAGACGATTCCTTTTTAGGCGACGTCAACTTAGGGGAAGATAACCTAACTCGTATAGGTGAAGAATCGAGCTTCTTAACTTTAATAATCTCCTCTTCGTCATCTGAAACAATGACATTTCTTTTCCCTGTACGTACTGATGCCACAATATCGAAGCTCTTTTCCACATTATCCATCATATTATCGGTTAATGAATCCTTTACTGGTTCTGCTGGAGCATTTTTCGGAGTGGCTGGAGATTTGGTGCCAAAGCTCAATTTCTGCTGAACCTTTTTGGGATTAGAAAAGAACTGGCCTAGCGTCTGTTGGCCCATGATGTTTGAAGATAGCGATTTGGAATGTTGATATGACGAGTGCGAAGACAAAGACGGTCGACCAAGGGTAGACAATCTTGCAAGTATAATACAATGTTTAACGAGAGAGAACAACTTTCCGATAGATTTACAGTAATAAGATATCGTATAAAGATTCTCTTAATTTTAAGGTTAAGAAACGAAGGCGACAGAGTAGAAACCGCGTAAAAACGCGTAACTCATCCCAACGCGTACTTAGGGACTTTCCACCATGAAAATGATTTTTCAGCAGAAATTAATCGTCAATAGAAGAGGGTTAATATAAATCACATTAAATAAAAAGAAAAAAAATAGCCAAAAAACAATACAAAAAGAATATATTTTATGCATACAAAATGAGAAAATCTAATAAATAATTTGATTCTCAGTGGGGGGAGGATATCAGAAAAGCGAGAAAATAAAGAAATTGAAAAAAAGTTGAGCAAAATATTACACCACATACGGCTAGGGAAACTATTCTTCCTCCTTGGGGTCACCAATGCCATCTTCGTAAATAGCAAACACGCAATCAGATTCAGGCAAACACGGGGAATCATAAATCTTGCAAATACGCTGTTCAGCACGACCTTTTTTGAGAGAAAGACGAGTAGTAGACGAATGAGCAATAATATTACCGCCAATAGGTTTCTTGGGATCCGGGTTAAACATAGATGCACTACCATCAACTTGAGCTACTACTTGATTGGTAATTACAACAGCAATACCAAACTCATCAGCTAGTCGTTGGAGGGTTCTCATGTATTTAGCGACATGAGTTTGTCTAGCTGATAATTCACCACGACCCGAGAAATCAGTACGGTACAATGCCATAATAGAATCTACAATTAATAAAGAAAACCGTGACTCGGCCATCATAGCGGCTGCTTGATTTAATAACTGTAATTGATGATCAGCGTTATAAGCTCTTGCGTATGCCACATTGTCTAAAGCGTCTTCACCACTAAGCCCGTACCGTTGCCCAATAGATAACAGTCTTTGAGGTCGGAAAGTACCCTCAGTATCAATATAAAGACATTTGCCTTCACCACCACCCATATCAATGGGAAGTTGACATGTTACAGCCAAAGTGTGACAAATTTGCGATTTACCTGTTCTAAATTCACCAAAGATTTCCGTAATCGAGCCAGTCTCAATACCACCACCTAACAAAGTGTCTAGTTGTTTAGAACCCGTGGTGATAGATATCAGCTCACTTCTGCGGTGGTGAAACTCAGTGGCCGTGGTGAAACCCATGGGCACGTATTTAGAGGCCTCAGCCAGTAATTTATCGGCCTTGGCCTCAGAAATACCCTTAACTGTCAGTAGAGTACGCTTGGGGCTATTTGTAAGTTAATATAAATGTTCCTTATCACACAAAAGATTATTTAACGAAAAACAACATACGTATATGCAATACTCTCGGCGGTATTGTAACCAGCCTCAGTGAGTTTTCTAATATCAGCCGATGTAATACCGTTACCCTATGAGAGTTAGTATTCTTCGATACCTCAGATTATATACACACAAACAAACTTACCTCTAATCTAGCGATCAGTACAGGCCCGTAGGCCTCTTCATCCTCAACCACTCCACCCCGACTAAGGGATGCATCGGGTTTATCAAGATCATTTTCGAGATCATTAGGAATTTGATCCCCAGGGTCATTAAAATCAACGTCAGCGTGGACATCACTATCGGCCCCTACGTGCGTGTCTGTACGGTGGTCAGAAATCATCGATGATGTATGGTTTGTATCTGTGTTGCACTTTTGATCAGCTTGAATATAACTTCAAATCAGTCGCGTGTGAGTGTTGGCGAAAAGTCGTGGCAAATTCGTGTTCCGACGCGTGATCCGATGCGGCGCTTCACTTTTTCTCCTATGCGGCGTGTTGTCCCGGTGGCCATCAGTCTTTTTTCTTCATAAAGTTAGATTTTCAACCGCTTAGGTGAGTTCATTGGCTTCCGTGGTTTGCGTAGTTTTAAAAGTGAATAAGGAGTTCTTACAACCAGGGCCTTGTGATGATAAATATAATATCTTCTTTGATTTCTACAGTATATCTTTAGGTACGTAAAAGGAATATATACGTCTATCTCAAACCGGGTTTGTTTGTACCTATTTATGTAGAATTAAGCAGTACAAGACGACTAAACACTTGGCGGGTGTTTAAAGTCTTATTTTAGTCTTTGCTCTAGAACGTTCCTACTTTTTATCGTTTTGTAATGCGTTCAAGATAACTATATTATGTAACCGATGCGGCTTTGCTATGCAGTCGTAATGCATCATCTATCTTCGTTATGTGAGAGAAAATCTTGGAAGAGAATTTGTTTTGAAAATATAATGCTTTATATAGATTAAGTTTACTGACTTTGGCACTAGGTTCTTGTTTTCTTGTGTAATACTATTGCTCCTGTAAAAGAAGTGTAATTCCTTCTTTGAAATTACGGAGAAAAGGAAAGCAAGCCTTAATATATCAGCTTCATAATGACGCTAATAAAGGATATTTTATGAAGTAGCCTTTCACTTGAACTATTTTAGATATGATTAAACCATAGAAGCTGGCTAATATTAGGAGCGTATCTTCGCAAGATTAATGTATAAGTAACCTTTGAAAGTCATCCGATGTACATTGTCCATAAATATACTTGACCCCCAGGGATCATAACCTTTTTCAAAATTTATTGATCATAACATTACTAGCAATACAACTGAAATAATGACTTTGATGAGTGCAGTAATGGAAGGATCAGATACTCAGGCCGAATGGTGGATGATAAAGTAAGGAGAGCCATGTATTTCGGTCAGTATTTGCCGGCAAACCGAATTCCACAATAAGCAATTGGCCACTTTTATCATAATTGAAATATTAAAGGTGTTATATATTTCAATTATGCTATTAGTCTATACTCAGTGATTTCTGGTATCAGTTCATCTTGGTTCTCCCTACTCAAAGTATATTTTTAAGTTTCAATCTCTTTGCTTTATATAATCGCCCTCTGAAATGTTACTGTAACCTAATTTGAGTCCCCCCCTTCAACTAAAATATGAATCTTCTTGCTCTTCATATTTTCACGAAAGAGTTCGGTAATTTCCCAACGGCACTTCTATGCATCAGTAAAACTCTTTCTCACCACATCTCTAAATATCCGCATTCCCCACGCTCATTCTGAACTTCACAATATTTTCAACTGATTCAACAACCAAAAATTTTATAATTATCAAGCAAAAAGAATACGATTGATCTGACGGGATATCGTGCTTTTCAACAGATATGGCCGCAGACGTGAGTTCAATTACTGAGGAACTCTTAGCCCATGCGGAAATTCAGAATTTTTCAAATTAACGAAGAACTACAAGTGCCAGAACATTGATCTGGTATATCAGTTTTAATGTTACTATATTAACACTGTAAAACATTGATAATTATCTTCCAACTATCGGAGGACCAATTTTGTTACGTTTGTTTACTTTTCTCCAGCTGCTCCCCACTGCCAAATCCCTCCCAGTAACATCCCAACGACAAAAATCAACAGCATTAAATCCCCAGGACATAAAATTCCACTAAATATTCAATCACCGCCACAAACAAAAAACATTCAATTATTACTTAAATAAAAAAGAAAAGACTGCAGCACCTTAAGTTCCCACGTGGTCTCCCACCGTAGTACTTTTGAAGGCTCTCATTGACTTAACTATGATTGATCGGACGGGAAATCGTGCTTTCCAATGGATATGGCCGCAGACAAAATATTGATACGTGGTTCTTTTTTACGGTTGACGAATTGAGAACGTTAGCCCCTCTAAGGATCTATAGATTCTTTCATTATCTAATCACTGACATAAGTCTCAGAGGATTAGGTCATCAATCCCAATTGGAAAAGATTTATATACAAATCTCCTTAGTTAGATCCTATCCTAATTCACTCCCTAGTGAATTACCCTTGTTTATTATAA